>CAUYLG010058367.1:0-51235 GCA_963573385.1 Cacajao melanocephalus
AACAAGAATCCTGTTCTCTCTCCCTCTTTTTCTTCCTCTTTCTTTCTCTCGTACATTCTTTTTTTTTCTTTCTTTCACTCTCACTTTCTTTCCTCTCTTTTCCTTTCTTTCAAAAAAAAAATAAAATAAAATAAAATAAAAGTCTGATATTTTGGAGAATAAAGTATTATTTTTTGAAAGTTGAAGAAATTTTCGTAATAGTTTGGAATATCAATCAAAAATCATACAAATGTTTTATAATCCATATACAGTTATGTACATGTTAGTCTTTATTAATGTTATTGCTGCTGCTCAAGCTACAACTCTTTTTTTTTTTTTTTTGAGACAGAGTCATGCTCTGTCACCCAGGTTGGAGTGCAGTGGCGCGATCTCAGCTCACTACAACCTTCACCTCCTGGTTTTAAGCAATTCTCCTGCCTCAGCCTCCCGAGTAGCTGGGACTACAGGTGCGTGCCACCACATCCAGCTAATTTTTGTATTTTTAGTACAGATGGGGTTTCACCATGTTGGCCAGGATGGTCTTGATCTCCTGACCTTGTGATCTGCCTGCCTTGGCCTCCCAAAGTGCTGGATTGCAGGCATGAGTCACTGAGCCCAGCCAAGCTACAACTCTTAAAAGTACCACTGTTATAGGTATTGCTATAAAACTGTTTTTAAAAGAAAGTTGTCTCGCCGATGAAAGAATTTTAGTCCCGGTAATGTAAGTTTATTTTATCTCCCAAAGAATGAATTTTCTGATATAATTCTGTAAATATTTTTGTTGATGATATGAACTCTTTTGTTTTTATCATTGTTTTGCAGTAAAATTCAAGTTTTCCTTGAGCTCTACATTCCTATGATTTTAAAAAATAGAAGCAAAGAAGTATTTTCATTTCTTTCCTTTGATATATCCATCCAAATATGCTTTCTCATTCCACCTTCATAAGATGTGTTCTTTCCACTGAATGTAATCCTGGAGATAATCTCAGATTCAGGCAAGAGGACTAGCAGCCTTCCACAGTGGACTACTTTATGAAAGAGAATAGTATTTCTGCCCCTTTCTTATTAATTTCTATCAAAAGCCTGCTTTACTTTCTTGTTCCCCAGTAGAACTATTTCTATTTGATTTCAATTAAAAATGAAATGTCAGCATTTCAGGATGTGTTGTACTATTTTACGGTGCACACTATTCCAACTCATTAGGGAGAAGGCAGCATATTTGGAGGAAACCTAGTTGGGATGGAAAAGTAGATTTCTGTTTCACATTTTCATTAGAAATATAAATCAAAATGTAGTTTATCATGACCTCTACTTAAAGGAAGAATCTGTGGCAATAGGTTTTCCAATTCCCATATCATTCACTATCTTCAGTTTACCTGGAGGTTTCCTTTATGAGATCATATTTTCCTTATTCCCCAGCTAAATTTATCTAGAAACAATCTCGCCTTCATTTCTTGTCTGTGAATACTATATCCTGTCGAAAAAAAGTTCCTAGAGATTGGAGAAGTAGTTAAGGTTGTTAAAAGCTTGATTACATCACAGGTGGAATTTTGCATACGTTTGGTGTTCCTGGAACAAACTTCCATTCTTTAATTTTTGACAATTTGAGACTTGACATATAAAAATTCAAATGTGTATGAAGCTTCAGGAAAGTTAGCATCACTCTGTTTCTTCTTTCTCCAAGAAATGGGCATATGTAGGTTGTTATGGAAATGCTCTTGTAGTGATGACAGCTTGACCAGGAGTGTAAAATGCATGACAACAGGATGTAAAAATTTCTACAAGATATCTCTAATATTTCCTGAAGTACCAGCATCCACCTGGAAAATGAAATGTCTTTCTACTTAAAAGCAAATAATATATTTTTTTCTAGTTTTCTTTTTTTAAGAGGAAAATGATAAAGGAATGTGCTTTCTGACTGTATCATATTTGACAGTACAGAGTACATAAACTGGGAGAAGCACAAACTGTGTAGCCAAATTTCACAGAAAATTAAAATCACTAAACACTGAAATAATCTGGCACCAGCTTCTGTATATGGACAAAAACTTGAACAAAAAAAGTACTGACCCTTTCTTTGTTGCCAATGACAAACTAATCAATGTGATTACAGCGTGAAGGCTTGAGGTGCTGGGTGAATGATAACTGTTGTTGTTCAAGTTTTGCAGCCCTGTCTCATATGGAGTCAGAGATTTTGGCTCAGAATGAGTGGTTCTAGTTTGGTAAATCCAATGGCTCGCTTTTCACAGTGATTTGCATAGTGCACTGCTGCTGAAGACTGTGTGTTCCTTCTATGAACACGTCCAGAAGAATACTTTTGTCAACAAACATATTGAGCATTGAGTGAGTGCAAGATATTGTATGGAGTGATAGAGAGAAAAGCCATAGAATTCCTGGGATTGTAGGCTTTATGACACAGTAGAGGAAACAGACAAGTATATACATGCATGAAAAAAAGTGTCATAGATGTCCTAATAATGGTTTCTATGGGGCACAATGGCAATCCAGGAAGAGAGTGGCCAAGTGTATCCAGAAGAGTCAAGAACGGCTTCATAGGCTGGGTACACTGACTCACGCCTGTAATCCCAACACTTTGGGAGGCCAAGGCAGGTGGATCACTTGAGACCATGAGTTTGAGACCAGCCTGGCCAACATGGTGAAACCCCCATCTCTACTAAAAATACAAAAATTAGCCAGGCATGGTGGCAGGTGCCTGTAATCCCAGCTACTTGGAGGCTAAGGCAAGACAATTGCTTGAACCCAGGAGGTGGCGGTTGCAGTTAGCTGAGATTGTGCCACTGCATTCCAGCCTGGGCGACAGAGCAAGACTCCATCTCAAAAAACAAAACAAAAAAACAAAGGCTTTATAGAGGACATTCAAGCCACTAGCTTTTGATGAGGATCGTTTCAAGGCTGACAACTACCTGGCCTCAGGACTTGGTAGTGATAGTGACCTTGACTTCCTATCTTTCCCCATATATTCAGAAGGAACACTAGCAAAACTTCTCTAGGAGCTGGATGACATCAAGAAGGAAGGCTGAACTCTCATGTGTGCCTAAGGGAATTTGAGACAGGCACTGCTTTCCTGGCATCTGATTTGGCCACTAACATCACAACGATGCATCTTCCAATGAAAATACTGCTGTTCTTATTTCTGTGTTCACATTTCTGGCTGAATTTGATAGAATTTAATTCTTTTTTAAAAAAAAAAACTTAAAAAAATTTCTTTAACTGAAGTAGCACTTATTATTTTTAATAATTTTTTTCACTGATATAGAGTTAACTTATTTTTAAATGTTGTGTTTAATGAGACTCCTCTCATTATACACAGAAAAGTCTTGAAAAAATATTAAAATACCAGATAATGTCCATTAGTGATGGTCACTGGAAAACACATTCTGTGGGCGTGATGTTATAAAAATTAGTATGATCATGCCCTAGGTTGATGTGAAAAGTATTGTTCTGCGCCAGAATTAACCAAAATTTCACACCTTTGAAAGAAGCTGTAAAGTATTTAGATCAATTTCCACAAAAGAACCATTCTTTTGTGTGTCTGTGTTTTGCATAAACACTGATCTGGTTTAAGATAGCAATTTGTATATATTTGAGGCTGACAAATGGACATCACGAGTTCTATGAAAAGAGAGTGCATATGTAGTAAAATGCCAGACCAGACAGAAGCATGGAATAATCCTGTAGAAAAATAGACATAAGTCAAAAGAATTGAGAACAAAATTGTTGCTAAATGTTTCTTCATACATTCATAAGTAGTAAATGATTTCATAAATGCACAAAGTGCATTGAGAATTGAGAACAAAAGAATTGAGAACAAAATTGTTGCTAAATGTTTCTTCATACATTCATAAGTAGTAAATGATTTCATAAATGCACAAAGTTCCCATGTAATAAACATTGTATGCAACTGTAAAATTCACAATCTTATATTTTACATAATAATCTTATAAAAAATAATATTTTCTATGTATGATATTTTCTCATTTTAATGTGAAAAAACTTTCATGATTCTACAAATGTCTGGAAAATTCATGACAAGGCCTGTTGATATATTTGTTATGCTGACAAGAAGTCCTAAGATCACTATCAATTGAGACACTCTTACTGTCAAGTGGAAATGTGAAACTCATACCAATATTTATAGCTCTCTGGCAAAGCATTGGCTATTATGTCTCCTGGATATACCAAATTAAAATATCTGGATGGTGATGACGAATGAAAGTTAACTACATTTAGGGAGGTCTGCAGTGTAAATCATGCTGCAACAAGCCTGAAAACCTGGTGGCAAAGAACCATAAATATAACACCAGGAGATATTTGAAAGCCTCTTCCTGAAAGTAAGATATAAGATACTATTGTGCTTGGGTGCTAAAATGCAACAAACTTATTTTGTAAAAATGGCAAAGATAAGAAGATTGCTGAAACTCAGAGCCTGGGTGAGTGAATGTAAGTGTGCAGCTGCTATAAAATGGCATGATTCTAACAGTTGGACAAGGTTGTGGAGCTATAGTATTGCGCTTGAAGCCAGCCTAGAAAACCACAAAGCTGTTCTTTGTAGAAGTACAGAAGAGACCAACAAAAGCACGGGAGTGAAATCTATCTAAAAACTTTTATGTAAAATCACTCCCTTAAGCTAAAGTCATGAACCATGCACAACTGAAATATAAGACCGAAGTCACTATTCTGGCTGCCATAATCTTGGACCACAGGGCTTTCGTAAAACAAATGATTTCTAAGTGCTAAAGGTCAAAGTGGAAAAAAAAGGCATTTTATCAAACTTGTTCAGAAGGAAAAAGATCCTCCAAGATGAATGTCATGTCCTTGGCTTATGTATCATTCTTAGGGAATTCTTTGGGGCCTTTCTAAGATTTCACTGCTTGTTCGTGTAACTTAAACCATTTTGAGCACCATCTGAAGACATTTGTGTTTTCAGCTAAAGTAAAGCAAAGGTTTGTTTTTAAAAAATTACTATATCATTAATTTAAAATATAAAGGGCTGGAAACAATGAGCTAACATCTATGAAATTTTATATAGAATAATAATGTGTTAGATAATTATAACATTTAATTACTTGAGAAGAGCATGCTTTCAAAGTTGTATACTACTAGGGGCATTATTGAATTCACAAAATTTTACTACATTAACTATAATGGCACTAAGTTCTTAATCATTATCATGAATAATAAACATGTTGATTGCATACTATTTCAATGACATTGTGCTAGACACTGGGAATTCAGAAATAACATAGAGGCCCCTGACCTTAATCAATAATATGTTAACTGAGACTACCAAGCCCATGGCAGAAAAGAAAGGAAATATGCCAGATGAATTACAAGTGTCAGAAGTCCAGTGAAAGGGATAATCATTATAGGCTGATTTCTGCAAAGCTTGTTGAAATTCAATCAACATTCAATATGGCTCATTTATTCATTCTATAAAGAGCTATTAAATGTTTATTGTGTGGCAGAAACTCTTGCTAGGAGCATAGGATGCTATGCCTCTTTTCTTTTGGGGTTTATGGCCCCAGAGAGGAGACTTTACCAAATAATCCATGATAGATTGTGTAAAAGAAATCTATCCAGGGCCAGGATACCATATAAATAGAATGCTGACCTAGTTTGAGGGTAAGGAAGGCTTCATGGAGGAAATGACATTTGATTTGTTTTCTTTAGGATGAGTGATGATTAAATGGGCAGAGTTGGGAAGAGGAGTGATGCAGACAGGGGTATCAGCACATGAAAAGGCTTTGTCCTATTTGAAAATAGCAAAAGAGGCCAGAGTGGCCAGAAAACACAGAAAAGAAGGAGCACAATGCAAGATAGCACTGGGTCAGTACATACAAGGCCTTGTTGGACATATGCAACATATTTATCTTTATTCTAATAGCAATGGGAAGGGACTTATATGAGAAATAATGTTTTATTTATTTATTTAATTTATTTAAGACAGAATCTCACTCTGTCACCCAGGCTGCAGTGCAGTGGCATGGTCTCAGCTCATTGCAACATTTTCCTCCTGGGTTCAAGCAATTCTCCTGCCTCAGCCTCCCGAGTAGCTGGGACTACAGGTGCATGCCACCATGCCCAGCTAATTTTTGCATTTTTAGTAGAGACATGATTTCATCATGTTAGCCAGGATGGCCTTGAACTCTTGACCTCAGGTGATCCACCCACCTTGGCCTCCCAAAGTGCTGGGATTACAGGCCTGAGCCACAAAACCCATCTGAGAGACGATGTTCTTAGATTGGTGTTTAGAAAACATTTGCTGCAGGGTGGAGAAAAGATGGTAGATATGTGAGAACGAAGGCAGGTAGACAAGTTAGAAAATGGTACTAGTAGTCTGGGAAAGAAATGATAATGTTTGGCTTAGGGTAGTGCACCATAAAGATGAAGAGAAGTGGATACAAACTCTTGAAAAATGGCGAAGCTGCTGAAGGGAATCACTTCTATCTGCTGCAAATACACAGGCATGCGTAAAATATATAGCTGAGCTGGAAAGCAAAAGGGAAACTGACACACGTCAAAAACAAAGCCATTGTTGTAAGTTGAAGATTCAGTCTATTGAGTTCTGAGAGTAGATGAATGCATGCCTTACGAATGACGTTTAATGCCTGTCTTGCTGGTGGAATTCATTCTGGTAGCAGCAGTTATTTCGATTTGCAGTTGTTCCAAAACCTGTATAACCAACCTCATTGCATCCCTCAGAAACACGAGTACCAACAAGCCAGCAGACTCTGCTCAAAAGTATTAATTTCAATTCTGCAGGGCCCCTCCTCCAAGTTTCTAAATTTTAGTAATTCTCACCTCATCCTTTTGTTCCCTTAACCCTAGTGGGGTAGCATCCTTCTGCAGTTCCTTGCATGCCTCAGTGCTCTCTTTTTGCCCTTTACCTGATGAATAGCTCTTTAGGTTAATTTTTGTCTATTAAAATAACTGATGTGGCCAACTGGACCCTAACTGTTACAGAGAAAATAGAGACAAGAGTCAAAAGGCAATATTCAGGGAGATGAGGGAGTTTTTTGAGAATTGAAGAGCAATATGTCTTCAGATTGTAAAGATCACAGGTAGGATGAATAAAAGCAAACCCAGGTTTAGGCTCAAGGTTATTCAGAAAACATCAAAAGCTATCAGAAGGAAAGACAGATTGCCTTCAAAGAATGATGTTCTTACAGAAGACTTCTCATGATCAGCAGATGCCAGAGGCAATGAAAGAGCATCTCTGTAGTTCTGCTGGAGAGAAACATCCTGATTTGAAAGCTACATATTAGTTAATTTGTTTGAAATTGATGATGGATTGAATATAGGGTGTGAAGGACAAAGAAGTATCACAGATGGCCAAAGTTGTAGTTTATGCATTAAGCTCATTATGCCATTTACTGGGATAGGGAATATTGGAGGAAGATCCTGTCTAGGGAAAGAGACCAAAGTCTCACACATGTTGGGTTTTAGATGCCTTTGAGCTCTCTAGGAACAGACCTAGAATAGGTAGTTATATATGAAGGTTTGAGGTCATAGGAGTGGTCCAGGCTGTGGTTGTGTATTTGAGTCTTTGGCCAGTAGATGGTAAATGAAGGTTTTCTTATGTATTAGTTATCAATTGCTGTATAAGAAATTAACCCGAAGCTTTGTGGCTTAAAACAACATTACGCATTTATTATCCTCAGAGTTTCTATGGGTTAGGTATTTGGAATGTGGCTTAGCCATATAGTTCTGGCTTAAGGTCTGTTCTGAGGTTTGAGCCAAGATGTGGACTGGGTCTGCAAGTCAGCAAGTTCCTCTAAAGGATTAACTGAGCCTGCAGTATCAGCTTCTAAGGTGGCTCCCACATGCCTGGCAAGTTGGTGCTGGCTGCTGGCAGGAGGCCTCAGCTTCTCTCTATGTGGGACTCCCCACAGTCTGCTTGAGTATTTTCATGATATGGATGTCGGCTTCTTCCAGAATTAGTGATCTAAAAAGAGCAAAGTGGAAGTCACAATGCCCTTTATGACCTAGTCTAAGAAGTCACACACTGTTGCCTCTGCCATGTCCTATTTGTTGTTAGCAAGTCACAAATTCCAGCCTATATTCAAGGGGATGGGGGTTCCAACTTTTGAAGTTCATTTTGCTGGAGGATTTGTGGACATATTTTAAACTTAGAATACCTGGGGAGACAATGTAGGGTGAGTAAAGACAGAGAGGCTAGAGCAGGGGTGGGCAAACTTTTCCTGCAAAGGGCCAGATAGCAAATTTTTTAAGCATTTCTGGCCATATGGTCTTTGTCACAACTATTCACCTCTGCTGTTGTAGCATACTTAATGAAAATACTTAAATGAATGGGTATGTATGGGTTAAGCCCAAAGTAGGTCTGTGGGCCACAGTTTGTCAACCCTTGATATAGAACATAGCCAGGAGAAACAGGTGTATACAAAGGCTAACAAACCAAAACAAGAAAAGGCACAAAAACAACAACAGCAACAAAGTCCAGGTGCAGGAGGGAAGTTTAGGATCTAGCAAAAAGCATAATACTATAATTTAGGCCAGGTGATGTGGCTCACACCTGTAATCCCAGTACTATGGGGGGCTGAGGCAGGCGGATCACCTGAGGTCAGGAGTTTGAAACCAGCCTGACCAACATGATAAAACCTGTCTCTACTAAAAATACAAAAATTAGCTGGGTGTGGTGGCAGACACCTGTAATCCCAGGTACTCGGGAGGCTGAGGCAAGAGAATGCTTTGAGTCCAGGAGATGGAGTTTGCAGTGAGCCAAGATCGTGCCACTGCACTCTAGCCTGGGGCGACAGAGTGAGACTCCATCTCAAAAAAAAACCCCAAAAAACAAGAAACTGTAACGTATACAAAACAGCTCTATTAGCTATTAATGTCTCTGGTTTCTTTTTTTTAACCTTTTTTCTTTTACTGATACATAATATTTTACATATTTGTTTTTATTTTTTTAATTGTGGAAACTGAGGCTCATGTTTTTTTAGAAACGTATCTAAGTTAGTAGTAGCAGATCGGAATTTGAAACCAAATCTGTCTGATTCAAAGTTTATGTTCTTTCCATTTCAAAAAGAAAAAAAGTCCCATCTAGTGTTGAGGAATACGTGCAAGCATGGTTAGAAAGATAGTTTGGGTCATACTGAAGGGATTGGATGCCAGGAGCTTTGTACTTTGGTGATAGGTTTTGAGCAATAAGTTATGAGTTACATGATTGCAATTGTATCCTATACTAAACTGACGACTGTGTATTGATGGCCTTGTAGTAGGGAGTAACAAAGTAAGGGATATTGAGCAAGAGGCTGGTTCAATAATCTAGACAGGAAATTGTTAGAATCTGAACTTGAAAGATGTTAATTACGTAGAAGAAATATTGCTCAGAAAAGTCCAACTGAACATTGAAAATAGACTGTTGAAAGAAGAACCAAAAATGATCCTGAAAATGGTAACTAGATTGATAAAGGAAGTTGTAAGGGGGTGCTGTTTTATGCAGAAATTATGAGTTCCTTTTTAGATATATTGAATTTGAGATGCCAGCATGACATCCGAATGGACGTGTATTAGAGAAAGAACACATGAGAGTGGTTGGGCTGGAGATGTCGTTTTATAAATGTACTTGCTGGCGGAGTTCTTGGAGAGAAAGAGGAACTATGGATTATGAATACTGAGAAAAAGCCAACTTTAGAACGTTGATGGGAAAGGAGAGAGAGGAACAGTGCAAAAGATTAGACAAGAGCCAAGGCCTTGTACAGTCCCAGCAACCAAAGGAAGCAGGCATCTGAAGAGGGCAGGGCTGTGTACAGTGCCTCGCGCCTATAATTCCAGCACTTTGGGAGGCAGATCATTTGAGGTCAGGAATTTGAGACCAGCCTGATCAGCATGGTGAAACCTTATCTTTACTAAAAATGCAGAAATTAGCTGGACGTGGTGACGTGTGCCTGTAATCCCAGCTACTTGGGAGGCTGAGGCATGAGAATCGCTAGAATCCAGGAGATGGAGGCTGCAGTGAGCCCAGATCGTGCCATTGCACTCCAGCCCGGGAGACAGAGCAAGACCATGTCTCAAACAAACAAAAAAAAGAAGAAGAATCTCAAGAGGGCAGGCCAAGTGCTGTGGAGACGTCAGGGAGGGAGGTTGGAGAGGCAGAAACTATGGTTATGTTTGGCCATAGGAAGCCATTTTTGGTTTCAGTTTCTACTAAGATTCAAAAGTAGCCCAACTGCTGGTTCCTACCTCCAAGAACCTCCTGAAGAAGCTAGAGTAGCAGTTCTCAACCCTGGCTGCACGTTGCAATATCCTGAGAAGTTTTAAAAAATGATGCCTTGCTTTCAGCCACAACCTCCATCTTCTAGTAATTTGTCAAAATGATGAAGATAAAGGGAAAGAGGAGAGGCACCCTTGGTATTTTCTACAGCATTTTAGAAAACATAGGGTTGTTCCTTTGGCCACATATGTGCTAATCTCCAAGAAAGGTGATACTGTAGACATCAAGGGAATGGGCACTGTTCCAAAGGAATGCTGTACAAGTGTTGCCATGGCAAAGCTGGAAGAGTCTACGGTGTTACCCAGCGTGCTGTTGGCATTGTTGTAAACAAACAAGATAAGAGAAAGATTCTTGCCAAGAGAAGTCATGTTCATATTGAGCATATTAAGCACTCTAAGAGCTGGGATAGCTCCTGAAATGTAGGGAGGAAAATGATCAGAAAAAGAAGGAAGCCAAAGAGAAAGGTGTCTGGTTCAACCGAAGGACCAGCCTGCTCTGCCCAGAGAAGCACACTTTGTGAGAACAAAATAAAAGGAGCCCGAGCTGCTATAATCTATTTGCCATGAATTCATGACATGATAGGTGTAAAATAAATAAAGACCTTGGGATTGTTAAAAAAAAAAAAAAAAAAAAAAAAAGAAAGAGAAAAGAAAAAAACAGTATCTCAGTCTTATCCTAAGAACTTCTAAATTAATTGGCCTAGGAGTGTAACTTGAGCATTGGGATTTTTTAAAATCTCCCCAAGTGATTCTAATACACAGCCAAGATGAAGGGAAAGAGGAGTGGAACCCTTGGTGCCTCATGGCCATCGAGGAAAAATACCAAATTATGGAGAAAATTGTGAGAAATTCCTGGGGTAATACTAGCATACTGGCTGTTTTGAAGTTGTGTGTGTGTGTGTGTGTGTGCATGTCCTTAGGGGGAGACTTTTATCTGGGACCAGGGGCAGTGCAGCACTTCTATGGGAGGTTAACATAGGAAGGGAATTTACAAGTTTTGCTCTCACTTGACCCAACATTGCTTTGGGACAAATAATGCCCGACCTTTACTTGCAGTGACTCTCATGCCTCAAAAATAAGAGCAGGGCAGCATAAAAGTCTTGATCATGTGAGATACTGAGAAGAACAGGTGTAGATTCACTAGCCTAGGATCACTTTTCTACCTCCTTTTTTCAAAATCTGCAGATCTGGGGATTTACAGCATTGGATGTCTCTTAATATAGATCCCAAGAGGGGCAAACAGTAAAATCTTGACCAGAGCTGTTCTGTGGGATGAGAGATGATTAACTTTGGTTTTCTGGGGCCTACACCAGAAAACTTTTTACCCTAAGTCCCATTCATCCCACCCCTACCCTCATATTAAGTATTCTGACAAGGGCTGAAGTCCGGCTTCTCTCTATATACACTGCCTGATGCCTCATGGGGAGATGAGTTCACAGTCCAAACTAACAGGTCTTATCAGGAGCACAACTATTTCAAAGGAAACAGACACTGGATTAGAATCAGAAGCGGCATTGTTAGAAAGACAAGTGATTTAAAATTAGCCTAATAAAATTTCAAAAAACATAAATAAAAGAAACTAGTGGTAGTATGAAATAAAAAAAATATATAATCAAGCAGCTATATTAGGTAAAAACATGATAGCTGAAATAAAACTGTAATGGGATAAATGACAGAATGAATACAACTGAAAAATGAATTAGAATTGGAAGAAAGGATTGAGGAAATTCTCAGAAGGATGAAGGAAAGTACAAACAAATTACAATTTTTTTTAATAAGCTACAGAGGAAATAAATTAATGGTTATAAGTTCTGGCTAATAAGAGTCCCATAAAAGAGAGAAGTAATAAGAGAAAACATTGGAAGGAATACATTTCCCACAATTTAAAAATACAAGGATGAAAGACTTCAAATTGAAAGAGCCCTTGGAACAATAAATAAAGAAAATCTACATGGAAACATATTTCAATTGAATAGTTTCAAAGAAAAAGAGAGTTCTAAAAAACACAAATTATGGCTGGGCACGGTAGCTCATGCCTGTAATCCCAGCACTTTGGGATGCCAAGGTGGGCAGATCGTCTGAGGTCAGGAGTTTGAGACCAGCCTGGCCAACATGATGAAACCCTGTCTGTACTAAAAATACAAAAATTAGCCAGGCGTGGTGGTGCACACTTGTAACCCCAGCTACTTGGGAGGTGGACTTGAACCTGTGAGGTGGAGGTTGCAGTGAGCCAATATCACGCCATTGCACTACAGCCTGGGTGACAAGAATGAAACTCCATCTCAAACAAAACAAAAAACACAAATTACATACAGAGGAACAGGATCTGATTGATTTGATAGTTTTTGAAAAACAATGTAAGACATAGTGATTTTTTTTTTTTTTTTTTGCCAGGCATGATGGCACATGCCTGTAGTCCCAGCTACTTGGAAGTTTGAAGTGGGTGGATCACTTGAACCTGGAGCGGTCCAAGCCATTGTGAGCCATTGAGCCATGATAGTGCCCCTGTACTTCAGCTGAGATGATAGAGTGAATTCCTGTCTCAATTAAAAAATATAGTGGTAATAAAAATATTTAAGAAAAATAATTTCGAACTTAGTATTTTGTATCTAGCCAAACTGTCATTTAAAATATGAGGGCTAGATGAAAATATTCTCTCATATATAAGACCTCAGAAGTATCCCCACTCAAGGAGCATTATCAAAAAAATTTTAGATAAACCACTTAAGGAAATGAAGAGACAAATTTAGGACTACAATAAATATAAAGTAAAAAGTGAATGTAAAAAGTAAATAAAAACTAAAAAGTGCAATAAAGTAAAAGTGATTTAAGATTTTGGTAGCTTTTTGTTATCAGTGCTATTAGCTTTAAAGCATTACTAAGATAGAAGAGAATAAAATAGTATATCCATAATCTTAAAAAGTATGAAAATCTGGATAATATCAACATAATGAGAGTTGAAGGGAAAGTGAAGTATATGAAAATGTCATATAAATACCCCATTACAAAAACAATCTAGGGAATGGATTAAGAAAAGATAAAGAATATATGGGAAGTAAATTAAGTGGGCTGGGCATGGTGGCTCATGCTTGTGTTTCCAGTACGCTAGGAGGCTGGGGAGGGTGGATCGTTTGAGCTCAAAAGTTTGAGACCAGCCTGGACAACATGGTGAAACCCCGTCTCTACAAAAAATACAAAAATTAGCCAGTCCTGGTGGAACATGCCTGCAGTCCCAGCTACTCCAGAGGCTGAGGTAGGAGAATCACTTGAGCATGAGAGGTCAAGGCTGCGGTGAGCTGTGATCATGCCACTGTACTCTAGCCCAGGTGATAGAGCAAGATGCGGTCTCAAGAATAAGAAAATGAACAAACAAATAAAGTAGGTAGACAGATGTTCAAAAAAATTAAAATTATAATAAATATAAATGGACAAATATGTAAATATTGACACATCAGGGGAAAACAATTATATTAGATAAAAATCTAAGTAAATAGACATTAACATTTTTAAAAAGAGCATTGTTAGGGATAGGAATAAAAATGACCTCAAACTATATAAAGCCAGTTGAAAGAGATACCCTAGTCCTCATGCTGAGATGATGTCAGAGGAGAGTAAGTAGGGAGCCTAGGTCTTTATTTCTATTGGACAGTAATAAGGCCTTCTTCTCTGATGGTGCTGAGTAGAGATCATGTAGGGAGCCTGAATTTCTATCTCAACCTGACAGTAATGATGTGCCCATCCCTTATCTACTAGGGCGATATTAGGCAGACCTAGTAGAGAGTAGATTTCTCATCAGAAACCATAGAAGCCAGAAGGAAGTAGCACAACATATTTCAAATGCTGAAAGAAAACAGTTGTTAACCCTGAATACAATATTCAGTGAAAATATCTTCTAGGAATGAAGGGGAAATCAGATGAAGGAAAATGAAGAGAGTTAACCTAAAAGAATGACTAAAAGAAGTTCTATAGACTGAACGAAAATAACCTTGGAACATAGAATGGAAGAAAAAACACAGTAAGCAAAAATATGGGGTAAATATAAGAGACATTCCTTTTCTTAAGTTTTCTAAATTATGTTTGATAGCTGAGGCAAAAATTTTTAACAATGTCTGATGTGGTTCTACATGTACGTAGAGAAGGTATTTAAGACAATCATGTTGTAAATAGGGAGAGTAAAAGGACATAACCTGGTGAAGTAACAACAACAGGAGATTGTGATGTTATACTGATATGTAATGAAATGCCTAGAGCAACCACTAAAAGAACTGTACAAAGAGCTATACTCAAAAACAGTATAAATAAATCAAATGAAAAATTTTAAATGTCCCTATAAGCCATAGAAAGGAAAAGAAAACAGAGAAATGAAAAACAGGACAAACAGAAAATAAAACATAAAATGGCAGATTTAAGCCCTAACATATTAATTACACTAAATGTGAATGGTCACAATATATCATTTATGAGTCATAGATTTGCCAAGAATGAATGATAAAATTGATCGATAAGCTCTCTGCATGAAACTCACTTTAAATATAACGACATAGGTGGTTTGAAAGTAAAAGAATGGAAAATAACATATCATACAAATATTAATTCAAAGAAGATCGGAGTTGGCTATGTTAGTATCAGATAAAATAGACACATGCAATTAAAATGAACAGAGATAAAAAGGTAAATTCACCAAGAAGACACAGCAATCTTGAATGTGCATGCCTTAAGCAACAGATCTGAAAAATATGTGAAGCTGGAAAACATGTGAAGCAAAAACTGAAAGAAGACATAAACAAATCCAATAATAAATATAGTTGGAAACTTCAATACTTTTTCTCAACAATTGATAGAACTAGACAAATACCAAGTGTATAGAATAACTCAACACCAGCATCAACCAACAGGATCTAATAAATACTTACAGAAACTCCACTAAAAAAAAGCAGAATACATACTTTTTTCAAAATCCCACAAAATATATACCAAAGTAGGCCATATCCTGGGCAATAAAACAAACCTCACCATATTTAACATAACTGTTCTTTGACCACAGTGGAACCAAACTAGAAAACCATGACCGAAGATAACAGAAAAATCTCCAAATACCGGTAAACTAAATAACAGATTTCTAAATAACTCATGATTTAAAGAATAAGTCTTAAGAGAAATTTAAAAAATACATTGAGCTGAATGGAAACAAAGTGACAACATATCAAAATTTGTGAGGCAAAGCTAAAGCAGTGCTGATACGGAAATTTAGAGTGCTAAATGCATATAGTAGAAAAAGAGTCTAAAATTAGTAATCTAAGTTCCCACCTCAATAGCTTAGAAAAAGAAGAGCAAAATAAATTCAAAACAATGATAATAAATAAATTAATAAATATAAGAACAGAAATCAATGAAATGGAAAACAAAAAAATGATAGAGACAATCGATGAAACAAAGGCTTGGCTTTTTAAAAACAATAATAAAATTGACAAATCTGTAGCATGAATGACAAAGAAAAAAGTGAGAGAGAACACAAATTACTCTTATCAGAAATTATAGAGGAAATATCACTACAGACCCTTCAGGCATCAAAAGGAGATAATAAGGGATATTATGAGCAACTCTATATACACGAATTTAACAACTTAGATAAAATTCTTCAAAAAATGTATCTGCCATAAGTCCCCCTGTATGAGACAGATAATATGAATAGCCCTATAATTATTAAGAAAATTGAATTTGTAATTAAAGGACTTCCCCACACAGAAATCTCCAGGCCCAGATCGTTTTATTAGAGAATTCTACCAAATGTTTAAGGAAGAATTACAATAATTATATACAAACTTTTACAAAAAAGTAGAAGAGGAAAAGACATTTTCCAATTCATTTTATGACGCTAGTATTATCCTGATACTCAAATAAGATAAAGACAGTTTGAACAAAACAAAAAAATTACAGAACAATAACCCCTAGGAATAAATTTGTAAAAATCCTTAAGGTAATAGAAAATAGAATTCAGCAATATACAAAAATATTTTCATATCATGATCAAATGAAGTTTATTCTAAGGATGCAATGCAATGCACTTTTAAAATTTGAAATGAGCAAGGATGCCCACAATCACTACTTCTAGTCAACATTTTATATGGAGGTCCTAGTCAGTAAAATAAAGCAAAACAAACAAACAAACAAAAAAACTGAAAAAAACCACTTAAAGATTCTAACAAGTAAAGCTTTGTTTGTGTAAAAATCATTGCTAACATAGAAAATCTCAATTTACAAATTATTGAAAATAAATGGAGAGTTTATCAAGATTAACATACAAACAGTTATAGTTCTATAAACACACAGCAAACAACTAGAAAGTTAAAGACAAGTACCACATGCAGTATGGTCAGAGAGAATCACATCTCCAAAAATAAAGCTGGTGAAACATGAGCAAGACTTGTACAGGAATTATAAATTCTCATTGACAGATATTGACAGAAACCTACATAAATGAAGAGATGTATCATGTTTATCAATAGGAAGAGTATTACTGCAAAGATGGCATACTCTCCACATTGATTCAATGCAGTTCCAATAAAGTTCTAAGATGGCTTTTTATGGAAAGTAATACAGTCTTTCTAAAATTTATATGAAAGAATGAAATGCCAAAATTAGCCATGGCATTCTTGAAGAACAAGAGGAGAGAGGGGAATGTATCCTGATAGTGTCAGGTATTATTAGGAAATACCAGGTAAGACAAGATGGTCTCAGCAATAGTGTACCTAAGTTAACAAGTACAAAAGTAGATGCCTAGAGTACACCTAACAGTGGGACTTTGAAACTTGTTAGAAATGGCAAATGAGATAAGCAGAGACAGGCAGGGATGTCTAATAAATGGACGTTGAAAGATTGTTATTCATTTGCAAAAAGGTACTTTATACAAAAATAGCTTCAAATGAAATAAAAACTTGAATTTAAAAATTATAAAATTGGAAGCCTTAAAAGAAAAAAATAAGCGAATATCTTTTATACCTTGAAATGAAAGATTAATTAACCTATTTTATGTTTGCCCCAAGAAATGAGCGCTGGCAACAGGCTGCACTTTTTTTTTCTCTAAATGGGAAATGGGTTAGACAACACAGGAAACTGATTATAAAAGATAAATAACTTTCTGTAAATTAGAGATAAGAATTTTGTTCATTAAATATGTTTTAGTAATAATGAACAGACAAGTTCAAATTGGGAGAAGATATTTGCAATACAAACAACAAATAAGGATTTAATGTGAAGAATATGTAACTAAGATCTACAAATCAGTAATACATTTCAAGGAATTGGTAGTAAAATGGGCAAAATATATAAACAGGTATTTTACTGAAAACACTCATGTTCATTAAATATATGGAAAGATGTTCAACATCATCAGTGATCAGGGAAATGTAAATACCAACATTTTACTTAGATAACATTTTGTATCACTTTTATTAACAAAGATAAGTCTGGGAATACCAAGTATTGGAGAAGATATAGATTCACTGAATCCTCTATTTACCATTGAAGGGAGTGCAAATCATTTTTAACCACTTTAGAAAACAGATTTGGTATTATTTCTTAAAGTTGCACATTTACATTCTTTAGGATCGAACAGTTCCACTCCTGGGTATTTATGGGGCCATATTCAGGAACAACTTTTGCACATACACAATCAAAATACATAGTGCACTCTTCAAACAGCAACGATATGAAAACAGTCCAATTGTCCACTAACAGGAGAGTGGTTGAATGCACTGTTATATTTACAGAATGAAATATATTTTAGTTTATATAAATGAATTATAGTGACATGCAACCATATGGATGAATGTTAGCAATATAGTAAATGAAAAGGTATACAAAGTATACTATAAAAATGACTAAAAGTAAAATATGCTTCTAAGGAATGTGTTTTGTTTTGAATTTTGTAATATGTGTACATATTATCTATTTTAAAAAGTGAAAAGTGTAGAGATGCTGCTCCAGTAAAACATGATCCATTATGGTAAAACACTTCACAAAAGCAGTATTTTGTTCTCTGGATCTCGACACTGATATAGTGGAGGATGTTTGTAAAGGTAAAGGAGCCTGCAAGGAAGAAAGGATTGACTATATATATATAGGAACACTAACTGATAATGGGCAAATTCAAGTATGTGAAAGGAACATATGCAATCAAGACTGATGAGACAGAAGAACTGGCCAGCTGTAGGAACAGGAATGGTGTTTCTTCAAACTTTTTGGAAAATCCATAAGCATAAGTTTAAGATTTTTGATTCTATACTTCATATTTTTAAAAAATTTATTCTCTTGAGTCTTTTTGGCAATTATCAGAATGATTATATATCTTTAGTAATTTGAAATACTTATCAATTAGGTTAGAATTCATTGTGTGTGTGTACTTTGAAACATTTCAGAAATGAAATGATTTTAATATTTAACATTGAAATTCACTATTTTTAGTGTGAATACGAATACTGAAAAATATGTAAGTTTTAATTTTTTTCTGGATTTGTTGTCGTTTTCACCAACAATCTACCATAAAGAAGATGATGAGTTAAATGGTTTTGTTTTGATATTTTTGCTGTTGTCATTTCCTGCTTAGTTATGTTTTGACAGATTCTGTAACTCTTACCTTTACTGAAGCATTTAAAATGTGGTGTTGGCTTGGCGCAGTGGCTCACACCTGTAATCCTAGCACTTGGGAGGCTGAGGCAGGTGGATCACCTGAGGCGGGGAGTTTGAGACCAGACTGACCAACATGGAGAAACCCCATCTCTACTTAAAATACAAAAAGTAGCCAGGCGTGGTGGTACATGCCTGTAATCCCAGCTACTTGGGAGGTTGAGGAAGGACAATCGCTTGAACCTGGGAGGTGGAGGTTGCGGTGAGCCAAGATTGTGCCATTACACTCCAGCATGAGCAACAAGAAGGAAACTCCCTCTCAAAAAAAAAAAAAGAATATGGTGTCACTTTTATTAAGGAGTTATGCCTTCAGGCACATATAGATAGAATAAGTTAATTGTACGCTCAAAAATAATGTAAATTATTGCACCACATATTGTTCATGGGTCATATGAGTTAAAATGCTGAGAATAAAAATTATGGTCATGCTGGAAGTGGAAAATAATCTGTCTATTCCATTTAATGTTGCTCCACACATTAAAATATGGAGTTTTGTTGAGTTCAAGTTGCCTACCAGAAAAGATGAAGTAAATGAGAGGAGCATGGGAGCTTCAGGTTGACTTGTAGTCCCCAGATCACAGCCTAAAGCTGTCTAGATCTGTGTCCCACGGCCACAACTTGTGTGGGACATATCCCTGGGTAAGTCTTGCCAGAGAAGGTATGTCTGGAAAAACTTGCACAGAGAAAAATTCCATCTCCTTAACTTTTTGGCACCTAGGCTCTACCTCCTAAAGAAATGTCCTCTCAAGAAAGAAAAAAAATTCTCTTATATCTAGGAAAATGTAAATTTCAATAAGTTTAAATCATTTTCCCTCTTCTATGTGTCTGTGCATTTTGATACCTGCTATTGTGGAATGAAAAACTTACCTCCCAGATAAAGTTATTCCAAGCAGCAGACAGCCTTAGCAGGTGGGAGAAATTTGGCAGGAAGAGGGGTTGGGGCGTAGGAGCTTGTATTGTGTCCCATAAGCTGATACCACATGTATTATGTCATGGGTGTCTGGACTCTCACTTGTTTGGGCTCCAGACGCCTACATCTGGGATAGAACTTTTTTTTTGGAGGAAGAGAGGGGCAAAAAGTGATATATTTAGTCCTTCCTCGGCTCTCAGAATGAAATCTAATTAGCCAAAATAGGAATTCTATAAGCAGCTTAAACCCAAATGGGAAAGCCACGCAGAGTGGAAAGCTAGATCAGATGAGTACAAAAGATTAAAGAGACATAGTGATGTCCTGTGGGATAAAAATGGCAAAACCAGAAGATTTTACACTTAAGCTGAAAGATGCAATAAGAATAAGAAAAGGATAAAGGCAAATATCCTTTAAGCAGATTCACATCAAGCAAAACACTGAATCAGGAGGTTGGCAATGAAGGTTATGAAGAGCAGTAGAATGTTTTCATCTACTGGATACTTTTGAATATACAGACCCTGACGTTTCAGGGTAGAAAAGAACTCACTGAAGAAATCCCAGCATCACTATCTTTCTGAGCATTTGTTACTTAGAGAATTTATGCTGTAAAAATTAATGAAAGACCAACATAATAGTTACATTTTTTAAAATATATTGTTATGTAAATAGCAATTTGCATAAAAATATAACATTAAATTTAAACTGTTACTAATACTGCCGTATTTCACATTTCCCCTAAAGGCCTTCAATGGAGGAGAAATAGCTAAATAAATATGTGTGTGTGTGTGTGTGTGTGCGCGCACGCGCGAGTGTGTGTGCGTGTGTGTATGCATATATATATATATATATAAAATTTAATAACATACTGATATGTGAGTAGAAGAATGAGAACCACCGTGTTGATTATCTTGTTTATAGAAATCTCTCTTCTCTGGTTTCTGTGTGTGTGTCCGCCCATGCAAATACATCTTTACATCTTTCATTATTTCATATATTAAAATATATTGCACACACTCACACACACACACACACATGAATCTTTGGGAAGAGAATGAATGTAGTAAGGCAAATCATTCGCAATAAAAACATTGATCTGGAATCTTAAATTCAGCTAAGAGAAAACAAAAAACAAAAACGATTGGCCACTCAGAAAGCTCAAAGATTTATGATATACTGCAAGAAGAAGATGAGTAAGGGCACTAAGCACCTTCTAAAGGTGACAGAAGTAAAATTTAACTGTAGCAGGTTTTGAGCTACAGACCAAACAGATCTGTAGCAATGCCGGTGCATAGGGTATAATGATTGCACCTGTTAGGTCACGTGTGCTCCATGTACCTGGAACTACCACTGCTGATGGATGGACAAAGCACTCCCTTTGAAAAATGAGCATATACGTGCCATTTCCCTTTCTTCTCCTTATGGCTTATTCTGAATACTGGGATTCCAACTCACTGTTCTCCTGCCCCACCTTTACCAGCCCTTCTACTCCCCGACTTTCTCAGAGCCAGTGGGGAAGGGAGATCTCATAAGAGATACGCATATTGTGGTCAGAGAGAAGTATCAGCACCCAGCAGCATCCATCCCCATCCCTCTAATCCCCTCCCTCCAGCTGCTGCCATTGTCTAGTCCAGAGCTGGTCTCACCAGTCCCATCACTGCTTCCTCTCTCCACCTGGTGTGCACACTTGTAGACTCATGAGTTTGGTTGCTCTTCTGAGATGTGGGAGAATCTCACACCAGTCTTTCTTGCTCAGTATGACCATGTATATGCATAGTCTTTCTATCTCTCATGGATCTCAGGAAAAAGAAATGAGGCAGGAAGGTCAATGACTGGAGAGCTATTCTCTCCCTTTGAATCAGCCAGGGCTATGACTCCTCAGGCTACCCCTAGTGCTAGGCTGGAAGCAAGAAGACATCTCTTCATCTTCAAGGGCCCCTCATACCTGGGAAGCTGGAGAGTGGCCCCCAAAGCAGTGACATCGAAATTAGAAAGTATGGCACTACTGATGGTTTCCTTGCTTCGTTTTTGTATTTCCCCATCTTCTTGGTCTGGTTGTGCGACTTTAAGCACCTTCCTGCGGGGTGAGTATACTTTCCTACCCAGCTGTCATCAGGTTTGGCCATGTAATTTCTTTTATCCATGAAATATGAGTGTAAATGGCAATACAGGTTGAGCAACCCTAATCTGAAAATCCGAAATCCAAAATGCTCCAAACCCACAAACCTTTTGAGTGCTGATATGACATCACAAGTGGAAAATTCCATACGTGACACCTTTGCCTTATGGCGATTCAATGTACACAAACTTTAGGGCATGGAGAATATTATTTAAAATATTTTATAAAATTAACCACAGGTTATAAGTGTGGAAGTATATGAAACATAAGTAAATTTCACGTTTACATTTGGATCCCATTTCCAAGCTATCTGGTTACATAAATTAAAATAGTCCAAAATCCAATGACATTCAAAATCTGAAACACACCTGGTCTCAAGAATTTCAGATAAGGGATACTCAAACATGGTGCCACACCCACACAGAAGTTTCCAGAGCCATTACTTGCCTTAGCTGTCTTCTTCATCCTCTGCCATGCCAGTTGCATGTCTAATAGTGGCTCTGTTTTAATCACGTTCTGAAATGTAGGCAGGTAGGAAGGTACTGCAGTTCTGTATGCAGCCTACTCCTGACATGTGATGTGAACTAGAAATTAACCTTTATGGTTGTAAGCCACTGAATATTTGAGACTATTTATTGCTGAGGTTGCTTTTGGTACCTTGAGAGTGGGTCCTGACAGAAACAAGATTTTTTTTAAACTTTGGGGAAAATAGAAATTTAGAAAACTATTATTTCAAACCATACTGTAATGTAAAAAGGGGAGAAATAAACACAGCTTTTAAGAAGAGTATTCCTTCTATGATGATTTTCAAAGATTTTTGGTAGCAGAATCTTTTACTTAAACAGAAGCACTTGAGGACAAAGGGCTTGTTCCTTCTTGAAAAGTGCGGCCTATTCTGCTGTCAATCATCCTTTGAAGAGTGAGATTCTACAACAGGAAATAAACGTTTGGAAGAACGATGATGAGAGGACCTCTCTCTTGGCCTAGACTCTATGGAGTCCAGGAATAATCGGGAATAGTTCCAATCTCATGAGAAATGCCAGCAGCCAGGCTGAGAGGCAAGTTGTATCCTGGGGATCCTATAAGGATCACCTGTGGGCTATGGGTTCTGAGAGCAATCAAAATGAGTATTCAGTTCTCACTTACTTTCTGTGTGCACTTCTGTTTTCTTTTCCTGAAATCTTTAGCTAAATCTTGTGAGTCTCATCTCACTTGTACAGTAGAAGAAAATTAAAGGTAACAAAGCAAATAGAGGTTCTGAAGTTGTCTGAGACCATTGCCAGCCAGGTGGAACATGGCCTTGGGAAGAGATTTAGGTTGGCTGTCTGTTCCCAGGCATGTGGGAGGCATAGGTTGCAACCTGGAGAGATGAAAGAACACAGAAAACACCAACCACCTCTCATTCCGGGAAATTCTCTCTGACATACTGGAAGGAAGAAGGAACCTTGAAAGTGGATGGAGGGCTGCCTGTTGGGTGGGGAGGGTACCGTGTTGTGGAAATGTATATGAGCAGATATTTTGGTAAGTGCTTCCATTTGTATCTCCAAGTTGATGAAATTTGAGGATGTAGTAGAATGAATTATTGGCCCCAGTACTTCACCCATGCCTGTGTTTTGTCATATAAACACAAACATCCTTCCCACAAAAGGTGTAGTGTATTTCTGCACCACTTGAATTTGGGCTTGGTCCTGTGACCTGCTTTGGCCTACGAGATGCCAGTGACACAACAGGGGGTTGGAATGTGCCTGGGCAGTGGGGCTTGCCCTTTTCGATTTTTGTTGTCCCATGAAAAGAACATGCCTAGGCTGGCCTGTTGGTCTGAGGGGGAGGATGAGAGAGGCATGGAGCAGGGCCACCCCACGCAGTGGCTGAACAAGAAATAATAAATACTTGTTGATACTACTCAGAATTTGAGGTTGATTCTTATGTAGCAACAGTTGATTAACACTGGTGGATACTTGATTTGTAATTCAAAAGTTTAGCAGTTGCTTTAGGGATGGAGAATGGGGTTAAGACAGGAAACTGTTCTTTTTCTCAATAAACGGATTAGATGTCTCTGTGGGGGGTAACAGGTGGTTTAAGAGGAGAGGGATGAAGGCAGCCCACTCCCTGTCATAACCTTGAAGAAGAGAAAGGCAGAAGTTTCCCCAGATTTTATACGCTTGGAGACTAGTGCCTTCATGGATGAAATACCCTCACTGTAATTTTCAATGGATGAGTCAAGTAGAAGTGAACAAAACTGCAGATTTGAAGGAGAAAAGGAAAGAAAAAAGACTGACAGGAGGGGAAGCACAGTCCTAACTACATCACTGACACAGCTTTAAAACCGGAGAATAAAGGTTTCTAGGCAGATAGAAAATTGGGGGAGATACCTCAAAATTCCCCCATCCCCCAAATCCTTATATTTTCTTTCATCTGATAACCCATCCAATTGCAAAAATCATTTGCTACCTTGCTGAGTTTTTGCTTATCAACTATTATGCATTCTCTTAGAGGTAGATTGGGTATTCATATGAACCACACTGGGCAAATGGCATCAGAAGTGGTCAGGGTAGGGGAGAAGCAGGGTAAGGTGTGGCCCTTTTTTTTTTTTTTTTAACCACTGAAGTGCAGTGGTAAGATCACAGCTCACTGCAACCTCTGCCTCCTGGGTTTAAGTGATCCTTTTACTGCAGACTCCCCAGTAACTGGCACTCCAGGTGGGCACCACCATGCCTGGCTAATTTTTTTCTCTTTTTGTACAGACAAGGACTTGGCATGTTGCCCAGGCTGGTCTCAAACTCCTGGGCTCAAGCAATCCTTCCACCTCGGCCTCCCAAAGTGCTGAGATTACAGGCATGAGGCATCATGTCCAGCCATGGTGAGTCCCTCTTTGATTCTCTTATTGGTAGAGAGAAACGCCATTGTTAAATCCACAACTGAGGGATTTGGATGAAGATCACAACAGACAAATGGTGGAGGGAGACCTCCCTTCTCCTTCCCTAAAGCTAAAGCAGTGAAGTGAACAAAAGGGCTGATGTGAAGCAAGTGAAACTCAAAGGTGAGTTCCAAGAACAGAAATAATTGGACTTTTTCTATAGACAAGGCGTCAGTGTTTTGAAAGCTGATGCCATTGTTGCAGAAAAAGAAATTAGCACCTGCTTTATTTTTCCAAATGAATTAGTCCCAACTAAGATCACATACAAAGGTGTTGAATGCAATATCAGGCATTGAAAATTTCACACTTGGAAAATATTTATTTAGAGAGTTTTTGTAATAGATTTATTTCAAAGTATGATTTTGAATAAAATAAATTATTTTATTTGTTGTATGATATTCCAAATTGCTTGAGCAAGAAAAGGAAAAGAGAAATCTGAGATAATGAGATTTTTTTCTTTAAAAAAAACAGATGAGCCAGAATTTGTATATTAAGATGTATAATCTGGGGCCTTTTCCAAAGTAATCTCTTAGGGAGGTTACACACTTATTTAGGTCAAACAACTTGACTCAAAATACTAAATGCTCGTCCCATGTAGAAATGCTTTCAGAGCTTGTGGCTCATCATTATGAATATCCTTAATGATGGCATATGTTTAATTTTAAGGATGAATTTCATTTCTGAAAATAGCTATCAGTTATTTTGAGTCAAGTTTTCGGGTGACCCAAAATGAAAGTTTTAGGCTGAATTCCCTCATATGTTTAACGTATTGGCTCAGATGCGTCTGTGGAATGAGTGACTACTCCCAGGGAGACCAACTTCATATCTTGCTATATTGGATAAAAGGAAATGAGTCTCACTATGTAGTCACACTTTGTATCTGAATCAAAGGAGATTAATGATCATTTATACAGCTTTTCACTTTTGATCTTTCATTGTTCTTTGAGTTCAGTATGATACATCATCGCCCATACTACCTTCAAGAAGGAAGCTCGTGATTAAGATGCAAGGTAAAAGGAATTGATCATCTCTTGGTTGGTAGGAGGGGAAGAAGCTGGCACTATATGGACTAGGGACTGGGGGAACTGACCTGCGAGTAGCCTGACCCTGAATAATCTAGAACAGAGCCCAATTCTCACTTGCCAAAGGCATAGTAAATTAAGGCTTGGGTTCAGCAAGAACTGGTATCCACGGAGAGTTTCAATGTGTTGGTGGGGTCAGGCAGTGGGGGACAGACTATAGCAGAACATCCACAGGAGAGCAGGGGGAAGTACAGGAAGGAGGATTCACCCACCACAAGTAGGCATTAGACTGATCTGCAGAGGAAAGCAGGCATATTCTGGGTGGGGAAGCCAACATGGAAGAGCCATGGAGAATGGAGCAGTATGGCTGGAGGAGGAAGAAGGTTTGCTTAAGGACCAGGATTCATCTGAGTCCATTTCATCCTGGGTCTTTGGCAGCTGAAGAACTTTCAGATTCGACCACTACACATTTTTTTAAGCTGTCCTTATACACTGTTCTTGTCACTGAGGATACAAAAATGAGTGAGCCCCTAGACTAAAAATCTGTTTCAAAGGGAGACAAGTAATTACTAACTAGACCATATTGCAATTCAGTGTTTCATTAGAGGGAAGAGCAGAGTAGAGGAGTCTCTCTCAGGCTGGGCATGCAGATGAGGGTGAGGGAAGAAATTCCTGAAGCTATGAGAGCTAACCCAAGTCCTGAAATACTGAAGAGGCGTTATCCAGGAAAAGAAGTGGGAGAGAGGTGTTTTAGACAGAGCACGTGCCAAAAATGGAAGGCATGAGAACATGGTGTATTCTCAGAATTCAGTGCAAATAGTTCAGTATAACTAGAGGGTGGAATGAAGTGGGGAGTGATGATGACGAACATCTTAATGAGTGCCCCCCAAGGGCTTTGGAAGCTTTCGGCAGGCAGGTCCCAGCAGCCAGGTATCAGGCTCCCAATTTACTTCTCTGCTTGAGATTGACTCAGCTTGATGGAACTGCACCTTTGGGCACAGGGTATAAGTGACTTCAACTGGGAGAGGCTGGATAAGCCTGAGGATGGTATTTGGTTTTATTTTAGTAACTACTGAGAAGAGCATAGGCCAAGTTATGTCTCTCTGTGAAGAATTTCCATTTAAGCAAAATAAGCGAATTGTCTTGATTTAGTGTTTTGGTTATTTACTGTTTCAACACATAAACTTTAACTGAATGTCTGCCAAGTTTATGTGTAATGACTTCATCTACTTGTTGAGAGATATGTAAAATTAAAAGAATATTTGAAACTTAGATGCTATTTAATAGTATTTCAAAATTTCTATGAAGGCTTGGTACCAGTTCCATTGCTTTCCAACATGAGGTTTGTTTAAAAAACTTTAAAGTTAAAATTTGGCCATGTGGAGTTTATTTAAGCTTTTAAATGTAGAGACAATTGGACTAGAGTTAATGAAATATTCCAAGTTCATTTTGTGATTGGTTGCTCCTTTTATGGAATTTTAGCAATATAAGCCGAAGAAACCAGTTAAGTTTGAAGGAGACTTGCCAAGGTCATTTCCAAGTTTATGTGCTCTGGGGTTGGGAATTGACACTGTCTATTTTATTGAGGAAATGCCTTTTCTCTATGACAGCATGGCTATTGTTCTGTATGTTAGGAGGGCCTATATGTTCTGATAATGTTTTAATAACAAATCATTCTGAATATTTCTGAAACAGGGTTTTTCCAAATAAACTTTTAAAATTATATACTAACTTGTTACTTTGCCAGCTTTTCAATTTTCTGTCATTAAAGAAATAAATGCAGATAACAGTAGCGAATTGCAGCAGCATAAAACCCCTTTGTAATACTGCTTTCTACAAAACTGAATGGAGAATAAAATAGAATGGGATATACTAAATAGAGCATAGTAAATAGTAAGTATATTGAATATATTGAAACTTGCTTGGAAAATTAAAGAGTGATTCCCAAGGAAAGTATTTTATTCTGCAAATTTCTGAATGTAAAAAAACAAAACAAAGCAAAACTACAACACTAAAAGGATTCACAGCTAACATATGACTCAGAAACAGTTCCACAGATTTTTTTTCTTAAAAGCCTTTTTTGGTGAAACTCCACCAAAGGAATGAGGTCCCCATTCTTCCTTTTCTAGAATTTTCTTAGAGTAGAGGAGAGTGGCAGATCTTTTCTTCCTGCTGACCCCTCATGACCTCAGAATCACTAATACGAAGAGGATGGAGGATTCTAGGGGACTTCCTCAGACAAACTGACATAATCAGAGCAGTTTAAATTATAATCAAGGTATTACTTGAAAATGTAAATGTCATGCAGAAAGCTTCCTCTATCATTTTATATATTTAGTGAGAATGTCTCCTTTAATTTCGAGGCCAAGAATGCTAATTCCAACAAAACTCATCAATGCTTTTATTTGGACTGGCAAGAGGATATTTTTCTGACCAGTAGAAGAAAGCAAAGACAGTTTTGAAGGGTCGTCAGTTTTCAGTAAGTAGCCTTTCACTAGATCCCTCTATTTTTATCAAAATTCTTCAGCCGTGGTGCAGGGTCAACCAGTTGTTTCCAAGTCCAGAATCTTTTGGGATTCTGGGTTAATGGGAAAGGAGCAGTTCCCTACACCGTGGTGCTTACGGTGGAGAAGAGTTGAAGGGATCCAGGAGTTCAGTGTTCCTTGGAACACCTAGAACTGGGGCTTGTGTTTTCAGCAACTCCAATTCTCAGGTTTTCTATGGTTCAGAGGGGCTAACTGGCTCACTTCTCATTTATTTCCCCTTCCACAGGCAGCTAGTTTTTAATTTTCTCCTCTCTGCAAAGTCACTTGATACTTATCCTTCTGTTTTTAAGCACCCAGCATATTATTGACATCTCTCGGGCGACTGTCAGTTCTCCTGTTGGTTCATGCTTGCTACGACTTCATTTCTTTTATTTAAAAAAAATCCTTTATCATCATTTTAATGGAGTTTTGGAGGGAGCTGAAAGAAATGTGTTCAATCTCTTATGTTTAACTAGAAATCCTTAAAACATTTTTTAATAGTTGGGGTCTCGCTCTGTCACCCAGGCTGGAGTGCAGTGGTATGATCATAACTGCCAGCCTCAAACTCCTGGGCACAAGCGATCTTTCCACCTTAGCATCCCAAGTAGCTGGGACTACTAGTGTGTGCCACCGTGCCTGGCTAATTTTATTATCATTAATATTTATTTATTTATTTTGCAGAGACAAGGTCTTGCTATGGTGCCCAGGCTGTTCTTAGATTCCTAGGTTTAAGCAATCCTCTCGCCTTAGTCTCCCAAAGGGCTGGGATTATAGGTGTGAGTCACTGAACCTAGCCTCCAAATCATTTTTAAAATTTCAAGATGGTGTGATGGTTATTCTCTTTCTCTTTTCACATCAGAATGCTGCAAGCAAGCTGATTTGTACAGGGAATGGGATTTTCATTGATGTAGGATGCAATTGCTTGGGCATGTCCAGCAGAAAGTTGGGGTAGGCTATTACATGGTGTTCTGAGAACCCTCCTGGGAAGGATGTCATCCAAAAGGCATAATAAGCTGAGCAAAGTTGGCCCAGAAACCAAGACTTAGATGTTGGATGGAAGGGGGCTTCTGAATAGAGCAAGAATCTATCTTTTGAATTTGTTTTCTAGCCCAGCCATTCATAGACTGTTATGTGATTCTTATTGGGAGAAGAATAGCTAGAAGCTTAGATGGAAAGCACTGAACTCTGAGAAATATTTGGATACCAAAAGTACTCCTTTGGGAGACCCATCAACCCAGTTCAGTAAGGAGACCAACATGCACCCTCAACTTGGCCACTAGATTAGTAACATGTACTTAGTTGCTAATCTGGGCTGTAAATTTTGGGGAACAAACTATGTATCCCAGTTGTATCCCCAGAATGTAGCACAGTGTCAGAGAATCAATAAATATTGGTTCATGACTGTTGGAACTGGTAGCCCACAAGTTCCTGTCATCATAAGAAGTAGACTTCATGGCAGAGGCAGGAGAAGCACCCAGAAGCCCAGACTAGGAAGGGAATCAGCTGGGCCACTGGAGTTGGAAGGGATCTGCTTTTGCACAGCTTCCTATCAGGTGTTTGCAGGAAATCTCATGGAGTATGGTCAGGGGAAGAGAAAAAGGAACCTAAAAACCATTGATCACCCTGGGCAGATCTTGTTTGCGAAAGGTCTTCTGGGATCTCCTAGAAATAGTCAAATGATATTTATCATGAAATCACAGTTTGTGCAAAAGCAAGAAGGAATTGGAGCCATTGAAATATGGGTTAACATGAATGTAACATAAACCACTGCTGATGTATCTGGGAAGACATGAGTTGCCCAGTAGTTTGAATTACAATCATGATCCAAGTTGTGGTAGCCAGACTTCAAGATGGCCCTAATAATCCTCGCCTCCTCTTATTCATGCCCTTAGGCAGCCTCACAACCCAATCTGAATAGGGCTAACTTGTGTAACCACTAGGATATTGTGGAATCAGGGTTGTGACTTCTAAGTCTAGTTAACACAAGGGAATATGGCTTCCACTTTGCTCCCTCTTTTGGGTCATTTGCTGTAGGGGGAGGCAGCTGCCATGGTGTAAAGCAAGTTGCCCTATGGAGAGGCTCCCTTAGCAAAGACATGAGACAACCTGCCAACAGCCAGAGAGGGACTGAGGCCTCCTGCTAATGGGAACATCCAGTCTGCAGATCACTGAGGACCCGGTTGACATCCTGACTGCCTCCTCACACGAGATGGTGAACCATAATCACCCAGCTAGGGCACTCCCAAATTCCTGACCCATAGAAACAATGAGATAACATGTTTATTGCTTTAAGCGTCTACGTTTTAGATCAATTTTTAATACAGCTAGAGATAAATAATATACAGGGAAATATATAATTAAGAAGGTGACCAGGTCCCATGTGAAGTAAATTCAACAGATAATGCAAGATTTTAATATTGGCTAAAAATGGCAATGATGAGAATCTATAAAATATAGACTCTGAAATTATTGTGCCCTTACTATATACAGCAGAGATCCTTGACTCTGCTTTTGGGACACCCCAATGTATCTCAAAGGCTGAATTTTAATTTGCTCTGATATGTGATATAAATTACTGCCTTGTGTTTTTGGATGAGGCAGCTGCAAAGAAAACCATGAGTAAAGCAAATAACTTCACAACATGGGATAATATTAGCATTCTTTTTTTTTTTTTTTTTTGACAGAGTTTGCTCTTGTTGCCCAGTCTGGACTGCAGTGACACTATCTCGGCTCACTGCAACTTCTGCCTCCTGGGTTCGAGTGATTCTCCTACCTCAGCCTCCTGAGTAGCTGGGATTACAGGTGCCCGCCACCACGCCTGGCTAATTTTTGTATTTTTAGTAGAGACATGGTTTCACCACATTGTCCACGCTGGTCCTGAACACCTGACCTCAGATGATCCACCCTCCTTGGCCTCATAAAGGGCTGAGATTACAGGCATGAGCCACTGCACCTGGCCCAATACTAACATTCTTTACTAGTGCAATATAAATGTACAGGACACCAAGATGTTGTCCTTATGTAAATATCGAAGTGTAAATGTGTGTTCAAAACAGATCTACTCATCTATACAATATATTTTAAAAATTGTTATGGTTTTATATAGCTCACAAATACCATCACTCATTTGATTCTTAAAAATCTTTGCCATCAATCTGTGAGTTAAGCTAGGGAGAGTAGTATTATCAGCCATATATAAATAGCAGAGAACAGGCTCTGCCAGCAGCCTCAGCAATCCCACCTGGGGTGCTTAGATTTTGGACAACCATCATTAACGGGACTTAGCAGTCTGATCATAAGTGTTGGAGGCTGCCCTGACCCCATATCTCTTTTGTGCCCAAATAGACATTGTACATAGTGTCCTGGATACTAACTACTCTGTATGTACTGTCTTTGCATTCATTGACAGGCCATTGACATTCCTTCTCATCTCATCACATTGACTCTATCCTTCTTCCTGAAGTTTAATCTGCTTTTTCTCCCTAAGATCATAGCCTCCCTCATTTCCCCTTTTCCTTACCTTCCTATAGACCTTCTCAATCTCCAAGACACTTAATTTCTCTCTTTCCAGTGGCTTTCTTCTCCCTAGCCTTAAACATAGAAGCTCTCCATTGGACCACCTCCGAAATCTGTTCGTTTGCACTCTTGATGAGCATCCACCCCATTTAAGCCATCCTTTGAAGGACTGAGTGGGATGGCATAACACAAGATACGATTCTCATTCTCAATGAAAGAATGTCCTGGAGGGAGGAAAGATGTGTAATAACTAAGGCTGGGTGTAATAAGTGATGAGTGTCATGGGGTGGTCCAGGCAATATGGTGAGGGAGGATTTGAGCATTTCCAGATGGGGAGATTAAGAAATGCACCATGGAGGCTGGGCACAGTGGCTCACACCTGTAATCCTAGCACTTTGGGAGGCTGAGAGGGGCAGGTCACTTGAGGTCAGGAGTTCGAGACCAACCTGATCAACATGGTAAAACTCTGTCTCTAATGAAAATACAAAAATTAGCTGGGAGTGGTAGCACATGCCTGTAATCCCAGCTACTGAGGAGGCTGAGGCACAAGAATCACTTGAGCCTGGGAGGTAGAGGTTGCAGTGAGCTGAGATCACACCTCTATCCTCCAGCCTCGGTGACAGAGTGAGATTCTGTTCAAAAAACAAAACAAAAAAAAGATCAGCATGAAAAAGCAAAGCTTGTCCTCCTAACCCCACTTCAGCGGGATCTCACCGATGCTGAGGGAGCAGTGTCCAGGCGGTCACTCCTCTTGTTCCTCCTGGGTGGATAAACTGTAGGCCTGAGTCAATGGACTGAGTCTTCTTGGCCAAGCCACTTCTTCCTAAAGGCAAATGTCCATGCACGTCTTAAAGCTTATATTTCGCACTGAATAGAGGAGGCCTCTGTCTACCAGAGACTGTGTATTGTGAGGGTTACTTGGCACTTGCATCTCATTCAAAAGTCAATATTTTTGTCTGCCTAGGAACAGTCACTCTTCCATGTATCCCTTATCATCTTAAACTCTGGAAGTATAGGAAGAATGACCTTTAGTCCCAAAACTTCCAACCATTGATACAGCATATAGCACAAGGCCGGGATTGGCTAAATGCAAGCATACGTACTCATGCAGTTACCCTGGTTTCGCACTTGGAGCTTATATAATGGTTAAGAGCATGGGCTTTAAAGTCAAGCAGATCTGGATTTTAATCCTGACTGTGCTGTTAAGTAAGGATGTAACATGCCTGTTTTTTGTGTTTTGTTTTTTTTTTTTTTGAACCTGGGACTTGCTGCATTGCCCAGGCTGGAGTCCAGTGGTGTGATCTCTGCTCACTGCAACCTCTGCCTCCTGGGTTCAAGTGATTCTTGTGCCTCCGCCTCCCAAGTAGCTGAGATTACAGGCATACTACCATGCCTGGTCAATTTTTGCATATTTAGTAGAGACAGGTTTCACCATATTGGCCAGGCTGGTCTTTAACTTCTGACCTCAAAGGATCCACTCACCTCAGCCTTCCAAAGTGCTGGGATTACAGGTGTAAGCCACCATGCCCAGCCTTGTTTGTATTTTGTTTTTTTGTTTGTTCTGAGATAGGGTCTCACTCTGTCACAGGGTGGAGTATAGTGGTATGAACATGGCTCATTGCAGCCTTAACCTCCTGGGATGATTTGTATATCTACATATCTCTATATAGATTATCTATCTATATCCCACCTTTAAATAATGTTAACTTTTACTCTGTAACTTTTTGATGGCGATTTGCACAAAATATAGACTAATTCTCATTTTGCACAAACTATTTAGAAAAGATTACAGCCTTCTATGTTAATTTTATAAGCTCTATTGCCATAGAATCATTATCTGGGTAAAAGCCTTGAGATGACTATTGCTATGTCCCCCAGACCCTGCATACAATGCACTCAAACCAGTTCACAAAATTGCCTCTTCTGGGCAGAGAGAGCTAAAAACACTGCAATGAGGACACATTATTTATACATTAAAACTGTTAGTTGAGAGCAGACTACTTTAATATAGTTTAGTGATTCAGCAAAATTTCACAAAGCATAGAGTTAAATAACCAAAATGATCATTACAAATAAATGAAAAGCTCTGTGTACACTTAGTACTCATTTTTAACAATTAATGTATCTGCTGACCTGATGATGAAGTCCCCATGACGAGGCAGCTTAGGTAAGTTCCACCAGAGCTTCCTTACACTCATTTTTCTTTATGCCTCTCATTTTTATGGCATCACAGCCTTGTTCTAACCATAACTTTTTGATTCTTGAAACATTTCCTTTGAGCAAGTGGGAATTACCATTTACAACAGCTTAAGTTAACTGAAAATTAAATTAACTTTATACGAGGTAAAGTAACTTCTGCAAGATTGTGTAGAATAAACATAAGAAATCAGAGGTTTCTTGACACATAGGGAGATAAAAGTTTCTCCCTGGTATATTTTATTTTATATGGTATTTATGCTAAAAACCCTGCATAACCTAAAGAAAGTACATAGTATAAAAGGTAAAAAAAATTGTCATTATCAAGTGACACGTCCTGAAAGAAATCTGCCAGATGATATAATTTCTTGTGATATCAGAAATGTTCCAGAAGATAATTCATTCATTGAAGCTGTTGTCTTTTTAAAATTATGATTATGGAGAAACAAAATCTGTTTCCTCCCCACCACTCAAAAAAAAAAAAAAATCTTAGTAGAAGTGAAGACTTCCTCTGTCTTTTCTGACCACTTACCCGTATTCATTTGCTAGCAGCAAAGACCAAAGTGAGGCCAGAAGGTCAAAGGTGACAAACTGGGTTCATAAAGACAAGCACTCGGATATAGTGAAGTGACCAGTGACACCACAAACATTCCATGGGGGCAAAGCACAGTAAAGGGTCTTGGGACACATGGACACCCCAGCTAGGCCTCTGCTTTCACAACTTTTCCTTCTGAAAGATGGGACTGTTTTCTTTTCCATCATGGTTAAGGATCTTTATCTCATATTAGGGACAGAGCATTTGGTGCATTTTAAAATTAGACTGAAACTTTCAGTATGTCAGTGATCCCATCCTGGACTAGAAATCTGGAGCCTCCATCAGCTCAATGGCAGCTTTTCAGACAGAAAAAAGTGAACCTCATAACACTGTGTAGGTTACAGGTGAGCCCAAGGCCAAGCACCAATTGGCCTCAGGTCTATTGTTGACTTCACTGTCGCTGAGCAGCTCTGTGCTCTTGGGGACTCCACTTTGAGACAGAATAGAGTCTGGAGGCAGGGAACCTAAGGCTGATTCACGCTGACTTCCTAGAACTAAACAAAAAAGAAAACCCCACCTTTCCAAGCCCAAGTAACAAAAGGATCAGAGGCTACTTCCTTTGCAATGTCTCCCTTTTTTGTGCAGCAGATGAAAAATTGAAAGTATATCTGATTGGTCTTCTCCTGCTCATGCAACCAGTCAGGCTAGTTGTGGTCCAAGTCTTCATTTGCATAGGAGTATAACTTTGTAACTTCACTTCAGACTCTGATTGGTTACTTTCCACAACCAATCAGATGTTTACATAGGGTATAACTTTGTAACTTCCTTTCAGCCTCTGATTGTCCCCCTCCCACAACTTATCAGACTGATCACAGGCCACTACTTCATTTACATAGAGTGTACACCAAATAACCAATGGGAAACCTCTAAAGGGTATTTAAGTCCCAGAAAATTCTGTAACTGGGTTCTAGAACCACTTGCTTAGCCTGTTCCCACTCTGTGGAGTGTACTTTCGTTTTCAGTAACTCTCTGCTTTTGCTGCTTTCTTCCTTCCTTACTTTGTTTCTGCCTTTTATCCAATTCTTGTTTAAGACTCAAAGAACCTGGACACTCTCCACAGGTAACAGCTTCATCTGCCTGCTCTTCATTTTCCATATATATAAAGATAGACTAAGTGATTTTTAAGATCTCTTAATCTCAACAAATTTGTGATTCTGATTGTAAGCCTTGGAGTGGGGAATGACATAAGGAAATATGGGTAAAGATAATGTTAATATAAAACACTATAAAGGCACCTGAATGCGGGAGACAAATGACTTGTAGAATAATATGAAGAGTTTTGCTTTCAGCCGAGAACATGTTACAGGGACCAGACTTACCATCCCACATGCAATAACTTAAAAACTAGACCACACAGGTTGGGCACAGTGGCTCCCGCCTGTAATCCCAGTGCTTTGGGAGGCCGAGGGGTGTGAATCACTTGAGGTCAGGAGTTCGAGACCAGCCTGGCCAACATGGTGAAACCTCATCTCTACTAAAACTGCAAAAATTAGCCTGGTCTGGTGGTGTGCACCTGTAATCCCAGCTACTTGGGTGGCGGAGACAGGAGAATCACTTGAACCCAGCAGGCAGAGGTTGTAGTGAGCTGAGATCGTACCACTGCACTCCAGCCTGGGTGACAGAGCAAGACTCCATCTCAAAAAAACAACAACAAAAAAAAAACAAAACAAAAAACTAGACAAAATGTAGAAAACAGTCATTTTGAAAACATTAAAATCAGGCAACAGACAGGGCTTTCTGAGTGGGTGGAACAAATGAGATGAGGTGATTGCCTCAGTGTATTCCCTTGATATTGTCTGTCTCCCTGAGCTTGGTGGATGGAGTTAAGAATCCAGGGAGGCCAATATGACTGGACAGAACACAGGACAGGGGAAAAAGAAGGGAGGGAGACATTTAAAAATTTGCAGAAGGCCTTTCTTGAATCTTCAGCTGTGTACTGATCAGTTTGTATATGTGAAGAAACTATCTGAGGCTGAGGAAAGGACTACTGGATCAGAGTAAAGTGAACAATCTTCAGAGCTCATGTGGGGCTTGGTCTAGCATTTGACCAAACCAGAGTGGACAACCTCATAATTCATGGGGTGTTGGGTCAGTACCTGAACAAAATCATCCCTAGACTAAGTGCTGCTCTCATCTCACCTAACTAAGCGCTAAAGGAAGACCCCAAAGTATTCAGTTTCTTATGTAACTTAATCATATCTCAAAACAAAGCCCTCTCCCAATTTTTACAGAAATATAAAAATACCCAGCACCCAACATGGTTAAATTTGTAATAAGTGGCATCTAAGAAAAATTACTAGGCATTCAACAAAACACACACAAACACACACACCCCAAAACAAAAAGTAGGTTGGTACTTTTTGTATTTTTTTCTTGAATTATTAATTACCAACAATTCATTTTTGTATTAAAAAGACAGTATTATTTCCAGAATGGGATCACACATTTTGATCAATTAATTTTCTCAATATTTCAAAGGTAATGCAGTAAAGGAAGGATAATCTTTTCAACAAATAGTGCTGGAACAATTGGATATCCATATGCAAAACAATTAACTTCATTCCGTTTCTCACGGTGTAAACAGAAATTAACTCAAAGTGGTCTTGAACCCCTGGCCTCAAGATCCTCCCATATTGACTTCCCAGAGTACTGGGATTACAGGATCATAGAGTCAAACTTAAAGTTAAACATACCATCAAACTTACAGCTATGAAGCTTCTAGAAGAAAACATGGAAATTGTTTTGATCTTGGATTAGGCAAACGCATTGTCCATTAAAAAGAAAATTCAGAACTGCCGTTCAAAAGACACCATTAGAGAATGAAAAAACAAGCCAAAACCTGATAAAGGCTTTGTATCCCAAATATATAATGAAGTCTCAACTGTTATTGGTAATTAATAATCCAGTAAAAAACTGGCAAAAAATATGAACAGAAATCTTTCACCAAGGAAGATATATAATGGTAATTATGCACTTGAAAAGATGCTCAGCCTCATTAGTCATTAGGGAAATGCAAACTAAAACCCCAGTGAGATATCACTATACAACTAGAGTGTCTAAAAGTAAAAAGTCTGACCAAAAGAAGTGTTGATGAGGATGTGGAACAAGTAGAATTCTCATGTACTGCTGGTGGGAAGGTAAAATGGTGCAACCACTTTGGAAAACAGTTTGGAAGTTTCGTAAAAAGTTAAACTACGTCTACCATATGATCCAGGCATTCTGATATATATTTACCCAAGAGAAATTACAGACTTAAAAACAAAGGTTCATAACAGTTTTGTTAACCCAAAGCTGGAAACAATCCAAATATTCAAACTAATGGTGATATATACATATGAGTATAACTGAAATCATCTCAACAATAAGAAGAAATGAACCGTTAATATGTGCTACAACATGAATGAATCTTAAAATAACTAAACGATTCTTCCAGTTTTTCTCTTTTTGGATCCTTTTTTGTGTCAGGCATTGTGATGATAAACCCTATCATAAATATTGTTCTAGAACTATGAATGGTAAATATAATGATGCCCTTAAGATGTTTATAGCCATTGTTGAAGACAGACAAATAAATGATCTATTATAAAGAAAATATTTAAAAGCCTTTATTGATTTGACTTACGAGCAGTTTTTAAATGCCTTGATAAATGGGTTTAATTGATATTTGTGTCCTGGGAAACTGAGTCGATAGCAGGTGATCCAGAAATATTTGTTGATTGGCAATGGATGAATGGATAAAGAAATTGTGGTGTATATACACCATGAAATATGATTAAACTTTTAAAAAGAAGAAAATTCTGTTACTTTTAAGAATGTAGATGAAACTGGAGGTCATTATGCTAAGTGAAATAAGCCAGACTCAGAAAGATGAATGCAACCCAAGCTCATTTAGATGTGGAATCTAAAAGTCAACCTCATAGAGAAGTAGAGTGTAGCAAGGTGGTTACCAGAGACTGATGGGAGGGGATGGGGAATGGGGAGTTGTTGTGCAAAGGGTACTAAATTTCAGTTGGGCAGGAGGAATAAATTTTAGGGATTGATTGTATAGCATTGATGTATAGCATAATAATAATGCATAGTATACTTCAAAAATTGCTAGAAGCATAGATTTTAAGTGTAATCAGCCCCCAAAATTTAAGTATGCAAAGGACTTGTTAATTGGCTTTATTTAATCCTTCCACAATGTAAACATATAAAGACATCACATTGTACCTCCTAAATTTATACAATTATTATTGGCAATTTAAAATAAAAATTTAAAAATTTGTTGATTGAAGAAGATTGTTGAGTCATATAAAACATAATTGCCTTATATTATATTTGATCATTTATTTAATGAATATTTTTATCTGTTACACATAAAAGCTACAAACTTAATTGTCAGAGCCCTTACCTTTAAGTCTACATAGAAGATCACAAATAACAAATAATAATAATGTGACAGAATGCGTATACATGCTAAGACAGAACTTCCCATGAAGAAAGGAGCAAAGAAGACGATTAGAATGAGGATGACTATGTATGGGAGATATCATTGCCTCACAGGAACTCAGGGTATAAGACTGCAACTCGCGCTTTATACAATTGCTGCACAGCAGGAAGGTGGCTTGCCACAAGGCCCAAGGTAAGAACCCTGTTACCAGAATCAGGGGTAAGATAACAGGATCACCAGAAGCTCTGAAGCCTTTGTCTCTAGCTCCTTAAATCTTCCTCTCTTCCTCCCCACCAGAGACAACGCAATTGTTTCTAGAGTTGCAGATGAAAGATTTTGGTCCTAGTTTTAGGTTATTGGGAGTGAGATTCAACTACTACATCGGTGCACTGACTCTTCCTAATTTTTAGAAAACATAACTTCATGTTTGCAATGCCTCTATCAGAACAATATTAGGTGAGGTAAAGTGAGTATACAAAGTAGAGGACTGAAAGTGTGTGATATGGTTTGGCTCTGTATCATCCAAATCTCTTCTTGAATTGTAATCCCCAGAGGCTGAGTGAGAGACCTGGTGGGAGGTGATTGGATCATGGGGCCAGTTTCCCCCATGCTGTTCTCATGATAGGGAGTTCTCACAAGATATGATGGTTTTATAAATGGCAATTGCCCCTGGGCTTTGCACATTCTCTATTGCCTGTTGCCATGTAAGATGTACCTCTTCCCCTTCTGCCACAACTGTAATTTCTTGAGGCCTCCCCACCCACGCAGAACTGTAAGTCAATTAAACCTCTTTCCTTTATAAATTACCCAGTCTCGGGTATTTCTTTACAGCAGTGTGAGAACAGACTAATACAGGGTGCTATGTGAGCATATCAATCAATGGCACTGGAGCTATCGATTCTGACCGCAGCTGGGGTCAGAAATGGTTTCAGAGAAGAGGAAGTTCTGAGTTGCTTCTTGAAAAGCAAATAAAATTTCAACATGAGAAAACGGTGTTCCACCAGAGGGCTTATCACCTGTTGGAAGTTCAGGGTGCTCAAAGAAAAGGAGGTATGAAGAAACATGACTTGTTGGGGTAAGATGAATGTCTACGTAATACACGGAAGAGAATAAGTGCTTTTGTTCAGCATTTTTAGTTAATACAGTATTCTGCTTAATGAAATAGAGGATTGCTGTGTATTTCATTCACAGATTTCAAATCAGAATATAATAAAACACATTTATATCAGCCAGAATTCAGGTGTAAAAAAATGAACTGCTCCCGGGATCTTAAGCAGAAAACTGTTGGGGAAGACTGGAGGAGACTCCAGGTTGACTAGCCTGCCAGGTCAGGGGGTAAATGTAACACACCATAGCTTACATGCATGTTCATTTTACGATGCAGGAACTATAGAATTTTTCAATGCCCCAGTTTGCCTAGAATTAACACATATGAAACACCCCAGAAATGTTGAATAAATGAACATATGGTGAAGGTCAACATTCCATAGAAGTACAGACATCATACTCATTAATGGAAAATTTCATTCCTTAATCTTCAGGCAATTTATCAATATTTGTTGAATGAATTTCAGAAGAAAGCAAATAAATTTGATATCCATTTCTGTGGTGATTTCAAATAAATCAAGTCCATTTTTATTGCTCTTTAAAAAGGATGATGTATATCTCACCTTGTAATCATCTTAAACATGGTTAGCAATATGATGCTGTTTACATAATAGTCATTTGTGATAAAAGCTGAAGTCCTTGTTTTTAAAACCCAAAAGTGATGTTGAGGAAAAAGACTTTTAAGTCATTGAACGTTGCTGTCTGTTGGTTTAAGAAATGTGCCTGAACACATCTGATATTCAGGTTGGATGGCTGCTTCAACAGATACCCAGAAATGGAGGAAAACACTTGGCTAATAACATCCTCACTCCCCTTAATGTTTTTGTTTACTCCAGCCTTGCATGACCAGCAGCAGGGTAATTGTGTTAAGTTTGAGTAAAATCGTTCTCATCACACAGACCCCCAGCAGGGCACAGGAAGTTATTTTAACTAAACTGTATCTATTTTGGAACAGAAATACACAGGCTGAAATAAAAAGAGAAAATCTCTTTCACATGAAGGACATTAAAAAGCCAAATGGACTTGGCTGGTGAATCAGTTAATCTAAGGTGAATGTCACCACTTAAAACTTCTTACTATTTAGGAATTTTGAGAGTCATCTTTATGTATATATATATATGACATATCTCATATATGATATGATAGTATACATATGTGTATATATATCCATAAATCAAATATCAGCCTTTACATATTTTTGGAAGTAATTATTTTGTAGAACTAGGAAAAAAGTTGCAAAGTCTATTTAGAGAAGCATTATCTCTAAACACCCTGGAACAGTGTCAGAAACAGCCATTGAACTAGGAGTCAAAGCAAAACTACATCAAATGATGTACTCTGGCTTTTTCCCACTTCCCCAAGTGATTTCATCTCCTATTCTAAAAATAGGATAAAATGGAGATGGCTTCACGTGCTTCCACCTCCCACATATGTCCCAATCTTCTCCATTTGGATTAGAAAAAAAAAAACAAAACTCTGCTTGCAAATGAATCATTAATTCTATAAGAAGCCTTCTTCTGTTTTCCTGCACAGGTAACATTTTGTTTTGCAAGTAACAGTGTCACTTAGTATTTTGAGCTTGGCTTATATATATATATATATATGTATATATATAAATAATAATAAACCACATTGCTCATAAATATGAGCAACACTTTGGGTTGTTTGTTCCAATTTGTTTTCCTTTTTTGAATCAACACACTTCAATCTTTGCTCATGTTGAAAAGCTGACAAGCTGGGCCAATTAGGTGTTGCTAAAGGTTCGGATTTTGGTAACCTGTTCTGATTGTGTGTGTATTTAACTTCTAATAAGGCTCTGAATGAAGATAAGTTCTCTATGACTCTGTTAAAAATTATATAAATTGGAATTGGTTGATGTCTACAAAACTGAGTTGCCAATAAAGGAATTTGTAAACACTCCGTCCCTCTCTCCTCACCATAACCGAGGGATTCACGAGGGGAACTCACCAGTGTGCCAGCTTTTCCAGGAACCTCTGGGGCATCAGTGTCACTCCTATCTTTCATAAAGGAAAGGGGCTATTATCTGTGCACTATTTTCATTAGGAATACAGTGGGAACATCTTTATTAGAAACAGAGCGCGTGCTTGATGTGCTCAGTTGTGATAATGAGGGGAAGGGTGTGAATGAGAAGATAAGAGGAGCAAGTATTTAACTGGAAGCATTCCACCTGGCTTCTGCTTCATTTTATTTAATTGGATGAGGAACATTTTCTGCCTGTGAAAACAGCCAAATGTCCCAGATTGGGAGTCGAGAAGCCAGGATTTGAGGACATCATCGATAGCAATGCTTCATGTCCCTCTTCCTCCTCCCTAGGGGTGGCTTACTAACCTCAACCTTTAAAAGAGCACATGCACTACACACAGGACATTTGGGAATAAAAGAACGATGCAGTTTAGGTGGAAAAGGCACGGTGGTCTTTTCACTGCCAGACGTGAACAAAATTGTGAACCAGATAAATTTTATTTTCAGGCCTTATAAGGTTACCTTTCTGGATTTCTCTTCCACTTTTAGCACCTCTAGGCTTAATATCTATGTGTTTATATATCTCTCTCCTTTATAAAAACTTAACTCTCCCGTGTCCTGATCCTTCACATCTGTGCTAAGTAATGTTATAAATTAGTAGGTTTATCAGATTTTGTATGTGTAAACAACTGGATGCCTGGCTAAATTTTCATATCAGATACACAACACATAAAATTTTAGTTTAAGTATGTCCAATGCAATATTTTTCCTTGTACATTTGTGATTCAAATTTAACCAGAGGGCGCTCTGTATTGCATCTGACAATCCCCAAAATTCATGGTTTTAAAATTTATTTTTCTTCTTGAAAATTTTTTTATTTCTAATTTTTGTGGATACATGATAGGTGTATATATTTATGGTATACATGAGCTATTTTGATATAGGCATGCAATGTCTAATAAGCACATCAGGAAAAATGGGGTATCCATTACCTCAAACATTTATCATTTTTTGTGCTACAAACATTCCGTTAATTTTTCCTTTTTTGTATTACAAACATTCCGCTAATATTCTTCTAGTTATTTTAAAATGTGTCATAAATTTTTTAACTGTAATCACTCTGTTGTGTCATCAAATACTAGATCTTATTCATTCTGACTTTGTATCCATTAACCACTCCCATTTCCCCTCCCCCATTACCCTTTCCAACCTCTAGTAACCATCATTCTGCTCTCTACCTCCATGAGATCAATTGTTTTAATTTTTAGCTCCCACAGATGAGTGAGAACAGGTGAAGTTTGCCTTATTGTGCCGGGCTTATTTCACTTTATGTCCTCCAGTTCCATCCATGTTGTTGCAAATGACAAGATTTCATTTTTTTATGGCTGAATAGTATTCCACGGTGTATATGTACCGCATTTTCATTATCCATTTGACTGTTGATGGACACTTAGGTTGCTTCCAAATCTTGGCTCTTGTGGATAATGCTGAAGTAAACATGGTGTGCAGATATCTCTTCGATATATTGATTTCTTTTCTTTTGAGTATAAACCTAGCAATGGGATTGCTGGATCATATGGTAGTTCTATTTTTAGTTTTCTGAGAAATTTCCATACTATTGTCCAGAGTAGTTGTACTAATTTACATTCCCACCAAGAGTGTGTGAGGGTTCCCTTTTCTCTACATCCTTGCCAGCAATCATTATTGCCTATCTTTTGGATAAAAACTATTTAGCTGGGGTGAGATTATATCTCATTGTAATTTTGATTTGCATTTCTCTGATGATGAATGATGGTGATCTTTTCATATACTTGTTTTCTACTTGTATGTCTTCTTTTGCAAAAGGTCTATTCAGATCCTTTTGCCCATTTTTAATTGCATTATTACATTTTTTCCTATTGAGTTGAATTCCTTGTATATTCTGATTCTTAATCTGTCAGATAGATAGTTTCCAAATATTTTCTCCCATTTTGTGCATTGTCTCTTCACTTTGTTGATTGTTTCATTTGCTGTTCAGATGTTTTTTAACTTGATGTGATACTATTTGTCCATTTTAGCTGTGGTTACCTGTGCAAAGATACTCAAGAAATCTTTGCCCGATCGAATATCCTGGAGAGGTTCCCCAATGTTTTCTTTTAGTACTTTCATAGTCTGAAGACTTATATTTAAGTATTTAATCTACTTTGATTTGATTTTTGTATATGGTGAGAGAAAGGGGTCTAGTTTCATTCTTTTGCATGTGGATATTCAGTTTTCCTAGCACCATTTGCTGAAAAGGCTGTATTTTCCCCAATGTATGTCCTTGGCACCTTTGTTGAAAATGAGTTCACTGTAGACACAGGGATTTATTTCTGGATTCTCTATTCTGTTTTATTGATCTATATGTCTGTTTTTATGCCAGTACCATGCTGTTTTGGTTACTTTAGCTCTGTAGTATAATTTGAAGTCAGGTAATATGATTCCTCCAGTTTTGTTCTTTTGCTCAGATGACTTTGGCTATTCTGGGTCTTTTGTGGTTCCGTATAAATTTTAGTACTATTTTTTTCTATTTCTGAGAAGAATATCATTGGTATTTTGATAAGGATTGCATTGAATCTGTGGATTGCTTTGGGTAGTATGGACTTTTAAACAATATTGATTATTCCAATTCATAGACATGGAATATCTTTCTATTTTTTTGGTGTCCTGTTCAATTAATTACATCAATGTTTTATAGTTTTCATCGTAGAGCTCTTTCACTTCTTTGGTTAAGTTTATTCCTAGGTATCTTATTTTATTAGCAGCTGTTGTAGTTGGAATTTCTTTCTTCATTTCTTTTTCAGATTGTTCATTGCTAGCATGTAGAAATACTACTGATTTTTGTAGGTTGATTTTGTATCCTGCAACTTTACTGAATTTGTTTATCTGTTCAAATAATTTTTTGGTGAAGTGTTTAGGTTTTTCCAACTATAAGATCATATGATCTGCAAACAATAATAATTTGACTTCTTCCTTTCCAATTTGGATATCCTTTATTTCTTTCTCTTGTCTGTTTGCTTCAACTAGGACCTCCGGTATTGTGTTGAATAATGATGATGAAAGGGGGCATCCTTGTTGTATTCCCAATCTTAGAGGAAAGGTTTTCAGTTTTTCCCCATTCAGTATGATGCTAGCTTTGGTTGTCATATATGGCTTTTATTGTATTGCGGTATGTTCCTTCTATACCGAGTTTTTTTGAGGGTTTTTTTTTTAATCATAAGGGGATGTTGAATTTTATCAAATATTTTTTCATTATTAATTGAAACGATCATATGTTTTTTGTCTTTTATTCTGTTGATATGAGGTATCATGTTGATTGATTTGTGAATGTTGAATCATCCTGGCATCCCAGGGATAAATCACACTTGGTCATGATGAATGCTCTTTTTAATATATTGTTGAATTTGGTTTGCTAGTACTTTGTTGAGGATTTTTGCATCAATATTCATCAGAGATATTGGCCTATAGTTTTCTTTTTTGATATGTCTTTGTCTACTTTCAGTGCCTGGGTAATATAGGCCTCATAGGACGAGTTTGGAAGTATTCCCTCTTCCTCTGTTTTTCAGAATTGTTTGAGTAGGACTGGTATTAGTTCTTCTTTAAATGTTTGATGACATTTAGCAATGAAGCTGTATTAGTCCATTTTCATGCTGTTGATAAAGACATACCCAGGACTGGGCAATTTACAAAAGAAGAGGTTTATTGGACTTAACAGTTCCACGTGGCTGGGGAGGTCTCACAATCATGGCAGAAGGTGAAAGGCATGTCTCACATGGTGGCAGACAAGAGAAGAGAGCTTGTGCAAGGAAACTCCCCTTTTTAAAACCATCAGATCTTGTGAGACTTATTTACTATCATGAAAACAGTATCGGAAAGACCTACCCTTGTGATTCAATTACCTCCACTGGGTCCCTCCCATAACACATGGAAATTCATGATGAGATTTGGGTGGGGACACAAATCATATCAGAAGCCATCAAGTCCTGGGTTTTCTTTTCTGGGAGACTTTTTATTACAGCTTCAATCTCATTTCTTGTTAATAGTCTATTCAGATTTTGGGTTTCTTCATGTTTCAATCTTGGTAGGTTGTATATGTCTAGGAATTTATCCATTTCTTCCAGATTTTCCAGTTTATTGACATAGTCACTCATAGTAGTTTCCAATGATCCTTTGAATTTCTGTGGTATCAGTTGTAATCTACTTTTTCATCTCTGAAAAATGTGGAGGTAGAGAGAATGAGATGCTGGGTCTACCTCTAGTGTTCAAGTGGAGAGGCTCTGATCTCATTTGAATACTGGCATTGGGCATTTGATTTCATTTGGTAAAAGTGCTTTGCTACTAAGAAAAAAAGTCTGAAAACTGTTGGGTGGCTTGACTCTATTGTGTGCCTCTCTAGATCCACTTCTAGATCTAGTAGTGGCCTGGGGGACAGACTATAGGTCAGTGGGCTCTTTCGCCCTCTGTCTTCTAGAGAACTAGGAGGAGACTGAAGTTAGGTGGAGAGGATGGTAAGGCCAGGGTATTTATTCCTCTGGGTTTTTTTCCTATAGAAAAAAATTCATTTCTTTTTTTTGACAGAGTCTTACTCTGTCACCCATGTTGGAGTGCAGTGGTGCAATCTCACTCACTGCAACCTCAGCCTCCTGGGTTCAAGCAATTATTGTGCTTTAGCCTCCCAAGTAGCTGGGACTACAGTGTGTGCCCCACACCTGGCTAATTTTCGTATTTTTTAGTAGAGATGGGGTTTTGCCATGTTGGTTGGGCTGGTCTCGAACTTATGACCTCAAGGTTATCCATCTGCCTTGGCTTCCCAAAGTGTTGGGATTATAGGCATGAGCCACCAAACCCAGCCAAAAATTCAGGTCTTTTAAAATTCTGTGTCAAAGGAATTCTCTTAGCTGCAGGTAAAGAAGAGCCCAACTCACTTGGCTCATGCAAATAAAAATGTATTTTTCTCACATGCTAAAACTCTGGAGGTGGGAGCGGCTGGCAGCATTTCAGTGGCTCAATGTCTGGCCAGCATCTCTGAGATCTCTGTGATATTTCCCTCGTAGTTAAAATATGGCTGCCCAAATTCCAAAAAGCAAGTACATATTCAAAGCAGAAAGGAAGAAAGGAAAAAATCTTCAATGTCCAACTCTTTACTAGGAAAGCAAAAGTTTCCTCGAAGTTTCCCTGTAGACTTTGCTTATGTTTCATTGGCTAGATCTTTGTTATATGATGCCCAGGAGGTAGAGGGTGCTGGGAGCTTAAGTGCTGTGTTTAGTTGTATCAGACTCTAAAAAGTGCAAAAGAGAACGGAGTTAGGAATGGTGTTGGCTTAATCACTTAACAGCGTCCAGGGGGATTTTGTTCTTGATAAGGAAAATCTCAGAAGTCAATGTCTCAATCCTAAGGAATAGCTTTTCATGGAATGAGTTACAGACATTCATGAAATGTTTAAAGTGAGGGTATTTCATCATGGTCCCTAAATTTATACCATGTAGGTGACTATTCTATTCTTTAACTTTGGTCAGAACTTGAAAGGCAGAATAATCTCAGTGGATTAAGGCCCTGGTCAAATGACAGATTGCAAGTCCATCCCTACTGTCTTTACATTTTCATTTTTTTTTTTTGTCTGTTTATTTATTTCCTGAACATAAAGGCAAAATCAGGGTAATATGAATACAAAATCATGTAAAAAAACATGGGCCTAGAAATTAACCCTATGAATCACCTTTTTTACCCACCACATTGCCACAAAAGAACTATATGTTGACATAGTTTTGCCTGTCTGAACCTCTTCCTTATCTATAAAAGGACTAGTTTATCATTTTGTTCAACAAATATCTATTGAGCATCTGCTATGAAACATACCCTCCAGATACCAGGGATTGACAGGGTGGGTGGTGATGATATAGACAAAGTCCTTATGCTCATGGAGCTTACTTCTATTTGGCAGAGACTGACAATAAGAAAATAAACAAACAATAAAAGGTATCAATGAGCAATCGATGCTATGCAGAGAAACGAAATACGGTGATGTGACACTCAGTGCACAGTACCCATCTCAGTGTAGTCCCAGGAGGCCCCTCTGTGGAGGCAACATTTAGGCTGAGACCTGAAAGTCAAGAAGAAGTCAGATCCTGAATGATGGGGTTGAACAACTCCAGGAAGAGGGAGCTACAATCAAAAGGCTCTAAGAGCAATCACACTTGGCCCGTTTAAGGAGGAAACAGAAAGCGAGGGCAATATTGAACTTAACCATCACTCTGTTTTTCATGACTACACTTCCCATCTTCTGGAAATGCAAATTTACAAATTAAAACATCAATAACACTCTGTCCTGAGATAATTGAGGATCTCCCTGCCACAGACCTAATGTTCCTGTGCATAAACGAAGTGTGAAGTTTGAGAATGTTGCCCTGGTTGGACCTGGTGGTGTTTCAAGTCTCTATGTAACTGATAGAGTTACATAGAGAGCCCATGGCTGCTGCTCTACCTTTTACAGATCTATCAACCACATGTCCAGCTGTTAAATCATCGAACCCAGATGCGGTGGTTCACAAATCTCATCCCAGCACTTTGTGAGGCTGAGGTAGGAGGATCACACGAGCCCAGGAATTTGAGACCCACCTGAGGAACAAAGTGAGACCACATCTCTATAAAGTATGCAGAAAACTTAGTAGTCCCAGCTGCTTGGAAGGCTGAGCTGAAAGGATCGCTTGAGCCCTGAGAGATCAAGGCTGTAGTAAGCCAATATCACATCACTGCACTCCATCCTGGGCAACAGCAGCAGGGTGAGATCATATCTATCTGTCCATCTCTCTCTCTCTCTCTCTCTCTATCTCTATATCTCTCTCTATATATACATATTGATGTCTATGTATATGTGTATATATCTCTCTATATATCTATGTATATATGTATATATCTATGTGTATATATATGATCTACATATATACATGTATATATGATCTACATGTATATACAAATGGATGTATGTAGATATGATCAACATATATATATCTAGATATGATCTACATATATATATATATATATATACCTATTTTCGCTTCCTTCCTTTCCTCATTTCTTCCCACTGATTGCCCTAAAAAATATCTTGTATTACACATGGTTTTAGGTATGAAGATAATGAGATAGAGCATAGGGTGAGATAGATCTAAAAATGTATATACATAGATATATATATGTAGATCATATATATACATAGATATATATATGTAGATCATATATATATATATATCATTGATCTCTAATAGTCTAAAGAAAATGAATTCCATGAGCCCACTGTCTTTATAGTACTCATTAACTTACTCTCCAGTACTTACTTTTGCTTCTATTTGCCTTAAGCTTAATATCCACCTCTTTCTAATATCCTGGAAATGATGATCGGGGGCATTAGCTTCCTAATACCAGTTTGTAAATTAAGCACCCATCTGTGGACTGGTGCAGGTCTCTAATGAAGTTTTCAACAGTCGGCAGCAAAATGGGAAACTCAGGCCAGTGAAATGATTTTTCATAAATCTAAATTTATGCAACTTCAAAATATTTTTTCCTTTCTGACATGAGGTTCTGTGTTTCCTGCATTTTAAGGTTTTGCCACAATGACATAATGTAAATGATATTTCTTTTGAGAAAAATAAACTATTTGTTACCTTATACCAGAAGCCCAATTTTCCCCCTAACAGAACTCATTGGACCTTGAAATCCAAGGGCCTGAGCACCATGGAATTGGCCAAAGCCCATACATGCATGCCTACAGAGCCTTATATTGTGTCTCTTGTCAGGAACCCTATGAATGTTAACCTGTTCTTCCATGATCTGGCTGTTAACGGAATGGAATGTGTGTGGGAAGGAAAGTTGGTTTCAATGCTTCAACTCTGTTATCTGTTCCATTTGTGGGAAAGGGATCCCCATTGATAACTCTCATTTGTGTACTTTTGAGGATTTGCTTCTCATATCTCTGCTTTTGTTATCTTCTAAAATGTATTCAATACTGAAATAAGATATACCGTAGCTTTGATGTATCATTCACTCTAACAAACAATGTGTGAGTATTTTTCCCCTGAACTTCTTGGCAGTGTTATTACATAAGATAGTGGCATGGATGACATCTTACCTATGCTTGCTTGATACCTAAATGAAAAGATACATTATGTTTATTTCATCTCTGATTTCTTTCTTCTGTCTCCTTATTCATCCATTTACTAAGTATCAGTTGAATGCTCAGTCCTGACATTAGGGCAATGCAGATCCTTCCGAGGGATGCACATGCAAAACAAATGATTTACTTGACAGGAAAGAGGTACACCGGATACAGAGAGGGAAGACCCATTCCTTCTGCCTAGGGAAAGCCATAGAGAAGAAATGGGCAATCTGACAAACTTTCCATTCTCTATGCCCATTTTTGGGAGGGACCAAGAATTCTCCCATCACCCAAATGTTGTTGGCAGCAGCATTTGGGATTAATACCATGGAACTGTGAGTCTGAGAGATTGGGATTGGATCGCTGCTCTCCAGTTGTGTGACCACTAAGATCAGGCCACTTAAACATTCTGTATTTGTTTGTAAACCAGGGATAACATACCTATTATCACTTCCTTCCTTTCCTCGTTTCTTCTCACTGATTGCCTTAAAAAATATATCACACACGGTTTCAGGTATGAAGATGAATGAGATAGAGCTCACCATGCACACAGAGTGAGATAGATCTAAAAATAAATTACAATACAACCTCTGCGTACCATTTTTTTTTTTGGGGGGATGGAGTCTCCCTCTGTCGCCAGGCTGGAGTGCAGTGGTGCAATCTCGGCTCACTGCAACCTCCGCCTCCTGGGTTCAAGAGATTCTTCCGCCTCAGCCTCCTGAGTAGCTGGGACCACAGGCATATGCCACCATGCCTGGCTATTTTTTGTATTTTTAGTAGAGACGGGGTTTCACCATGTTGGCCAGGATGGTCTCGATCTCTTGACCT
>CAUYLG010058368.1:0-19482 GCA_963573385.1 Cacajao melanocephalus
TTCCTGCAGCATGCCACTTTTAAAGGGAAAAGTGATCACCCCCACCCCCCCCCCCAAACTAGCTTTGGTTCATTCCCCAAGGCCAAAGTTCTATGGCTGCCTGTCTTGTGGCCTTGAGTACTCCGTTTCCCATTCCCATTCCCACTCCCTCCCACTGAGATACCTGGACAAGCAGTCAGTGAAGCCCCATTCTCTGTGGGCTCCCATCAAGGCCAGTATCTGCCACATAGCCAAGTACAGGGCAGCAAGCAGTCCTCCCCCAGAGACCCTGCCATATAAAGCTGCCTCTCACTCTCATCAACTCTCCCTGAGCCATCACTGAGGTAAGTCGGGAGCAGGCAAAGCTCAATGGTCAGGCCAGGTGACCTCGTAATGGTCTACAGGGTTCCTGACCTGGAAGTCATTGAGAGATGCATCCACGGCTTCCCAAGAGGCTTAAAGTTCCAACGATGGCCACAAAGTCAGAAAAGGAATCCTTTCAAAAAGTGACCCCCATCTCTCTTCATCCCCGAAACATAAATACAATCCAATTAATTTGGCATTAGCAGACCTGTCAAACTTGTGAAGCCAGTCCTAACAACATGGTGCAGACAGACAGATTCCCACCCTGCTCAGACTCACAGGACCAGCACAGATCATGAGTGATGCAATGTGTCAAGGCTGCACATGGCTGGATGCATTTGGAGCAGCCCCCAACTGGGGGTGCTGATCAGTACCTTACTAGACCACTTGGTAGCTTCCCGATGCAGGGACTGAGCCGCGGCCAGAATGGGCTGGTTGACCGGCTGATTGGATGGCATTAACAGCAGCTCAGGTTCGTAATCGTCTTCCATGTCAGGGGGGACAGGGAACCCAGCAGCATCGGCCGCATCTGCCTCAGCTGCAACACCTATACCCACCTCAGCGGCTGGGATGCCCGGCTTTGTCGATGGCGGGAAGGATGAGAAATAGGGATAGTGTTAGTAAGAGCAATAGGACTTGGGAAGCCGGGCTTCAGCTGGTTTAGTAACCAAAGCCTGCCTAGGATGAGAAGGAAAATAACATGTTCTGTAGGAGCCTTGTGCACCAAGCTCCACAGAAGGGGGAATTCTCAGCCTCCAGCACCACTCAGCCCAAGCCACCCTGTGGTAAGGGAAGACAAGGGACTAACTCCAATGGCAAAGGGTTTCCAGAGAAATCTTTATACCAAGAAAGCTAGTGGCATGCATTTCTTTCTTTTTTTTTCTTTGAGGTGGAATTTCGCTCTCATTGCCCAGGCTGGAGTACAGTGGCGTGATCTTGGCTCACTGCAACCTCCGCTTCCCAGATTCAAGTGATTTTCCTGCCTCAGCCTCCCAAGTAGCTGAGATTACAGGCGCCTGTCACCATGCCTGGCTAATTTTTTGTGTTTTTAGTAGATACGGGATTTCACCATGTTAGCCAGGCTGGTCTCGAACTCCTGACCTGAGGTGATCCGCCCGCCTCGGTCTACCAAAGTGCTGGGATTACAGGCATGAGCCACTGCGCCCAGCCATTCATTTCTTTAATATACTTGCTACTAAAGTTAAATTTGACAAGAGTGATTCTCACATCAGAATATTTCTGAGGATCCCAGCAACCAAACGATAGTAGCCAATTACCTTTAAAAGAAATCCAGAGAGAAAAAGTAAATGCAACCATACAAGTTGCTTTGAACAGAACAAAGTGAACACTGCTGGATCATATGGTCACTGTTCTACATTTTCCTGGGCCACAGGAGGCAACTTGGCTCAGCTCTGCAGCTGCCAGACACAGATTATTTCCTTCATGAGTTAAAAGTCCCAGAATTAAAAATGATACATCAGAGGTAATGAATACCAAACTAGGAAAGAGGCAGGAAAAACAAGCACAATGGTGAGTGAAGATAATTTAAGTACCCCACCATCACCCAGCTGTAAGGAGCCTCAAGAAGCCACCTCATCAGCCACCCATCTCAGGGAACACCCACACATCAGACCAGCTCTTTATCCCCTCAAGGTCTTCCAAGGCAAAGCTTCTACCATCTCTTCGTGCATCCATTGCTAGCACCAACTCAAAAAGCTTCTCCTTTGGTACAACCTAAATCTCTTGCAAAATAGGTTCTAACTCACCCCAAACTCAGCTTATCTAGTTCACAGATAGAATAACATGTGGACTTGGCAGGTAACTGCAGCTGAACTCACAGAAGCCCAAAACTGGTGCTCATGAAAGAATGAGAATCATGATGGAGAGAACATGAATTTAGAAGCACGGATGGGGATTATAAAAGCCAGATGCTGAAAATAGAGTAACGTGGAAAGAAAATAAAAAACTGCCACAATGAACCCAAACCATTTATACAAGAATGGTGAACATGGGTTCTTTACATCAAACATCTGTACTCAAGAGGAAGTAGTTTATATGGAATTTTCTTTGAGGTTGTTATCACTCCTAAAAGTCTTATCCTGCAGATGAAACCTGACTCCAAAAGGTGGCAATGAAGTTAGAGGATTCAGAGCCAACAAGGGGTTCAGGTACCATCCAAACTCTTTTCCCTAAACTCAACCAAGACCCATCTCTGCTACTCAGAAGAAAAGCCAGCTCACTGCTGCTAAGGTTCAGAGTCCCAAAGTGTACAAAGACAGATAGATTGACAGATACACAAACACATCGTCCTCCTCAGCCCCAGTATACACATGGTTCAAGTAGCTTCTGACTTAACACAACTCAAAGTCAGCAAACTCATGTTCCACACTTCAGGAGACAGAGCTCAGGACTTCTGGCCACAAATGGCAGAGTAGGCCAAGTATGTGGGCCAATGCTGTCTGCTTTTAAGTTGTTGTTGTTGTTTTCAATAATTCATGTATATTTTGTGTTCCACTGCATAGCATACCTTGGTTTCCTGTAATGAAATTTACATTTCCTTTAAAATCTTCACTGTCACCCTCCCCAACTCCCCATGCACAGTGGGACTCTGCCACATGGGCCCAGGGTTATGTATGCTCCAAATGGAGAGATACCATTATAAATAATGCTACAAGTCAGATCCAACACCAGCAAAGTCTCCATTCCTTCTTAGAACCTGGGCTCACAGCTAACAGTTCAGAAAAACACATAGTTAAAAACCAATGTGAATTTCCCAGCCTGAAAAAATCCAAGATCAGCTGCAGGTGCAGGAGGCACCTGAGGAAGTACAATCAATACAAGAGCTTGAAAGCTTTGAGGATGTGCAAAGAATAAAGGCAAATAGATGGGAATAAACATCTAGGCTCATATTAGAAACAGTTTAGAACTAAGAACTACATTTCACTGCAAGTTTAGTAATAATATTCCTCCTATCTAGAAAAGCTACCACTCGCTTTTCATCATTTGGGGGGAAATAGGCAAAAGTTATTCATGACTGCTGTAGCATCCATATTTTCACCAACGACATTAATATTTACACCTTCAGATTTGCTGAGTAAGAGACAGCCTGGAGCTGTCTTGAGTTGAGAGGTAAAATGATTCTGAGAAAGGACAAAAGCACATGGCTTCTAAGATACCAATTTACTTGCTTCTAGGAAAAAAACAGAAAATGCAAACATTTCATCTAGTTTTAGCACAGCCCACAGAATTCATATGTGGAGCTCTGATAATTAGCAATGTAGCATCTAAAAACATTCGCAATTCCAAGAAAGATAAGCAATTTCTAAAAGACCTCAAATGCCCAGGGTCAAGGCAGCTGGCACTCTAATGGACAAAGAGGATAGGAACCCTCTTCTCAAATCACAGGCATCCTAGCTCTGGCTTTTGCAGCTTGAAGGAGAAACCATCAGGCACCAGAAACATCTCACTAAACCACAGGAAAGAAGAGGAACATGCTATTGGCAACACAAGAACCAAAGCAGAGAGAGAGGGTGACTCCAGACTCTTCTTTCTGGGCTGTGCGCATGTGCGCATGGTCCTTCATCCCTTCTGAGAAGACATCCTTTCTCAACAAGAAATGCTTCACCACTTACCTTGCTGGACCATTTGCGAGCTTCATCATGGAGCTGTCTGGCAGCCATCATCATTGGCTGGTTAATCACCTCCCCAGCCTTCTGCTCAGGGAACTCTTCATCCTTTTCCTCTGGTGGTGGGGGCCTGGGTGGAGGGACCTCACCCTCAGGCAGAGGTGGTTTGGGAGGAGCAAGCTCATCTGTTAGCTAAAAAAGAGAAAACAAGTTTTAAGTAAAGTCCTAAAATTATTTCCCTCTGGAATTCTTTCTTCAAAAAAGCATCCCTAGAAAATCACCCACATTCACTCCCCATAAGACCACCCACACTGAGCCACAAGGACCACCTGTTTCAATCTCAACAGAAGCAGCTTTCTCTACAGAAAGCTAGCAGCGGCCAGGTACAGTGGCTCACACCTATAATCCCAGCACTTTGGGAGGCCAAGGCAGGTGGATCACCTGAGGTCAGGAGTTCAAGACCAGCCTGGCCAACATGGTGAAACCCCATCCCTAAAAACACAAAAATTAACCAGGCATGGTGGCATGTGCCTGTAATCTCAGCTACTCAAGAGGCTGAGGCAGGAGAATTGCTTGAACCCAGGAGGCAGAGGTTGCCATGAGCTGAGATCATGCCATTGCACTCCAGCCTTGGCAACAGAGCAAGACTCCATCTCAAAAAAAAAAATAAATAAATAAATAAATAAAAATAATAAGGCTAGCAGCTACTGTTTCGGTTGCATCCCAGGGAGGCATATACAGTGCTACCAGACAAAGGATTTGCAAAAAATTCCTACAGAAGATGTATGTTCTGGTCCTGGTTCAACCAAAAAGCAGCTACGTAGACAAGTAACTTCTCCCCTTGGCCTGAGGTTCTTCATCTGTCAGTGAGGGGTAGCTACATCAATGACCTCTAAGATTCAGATTCTAAATGGCATGACTCTACTGCTCACATAAGAAGCCATTCCCCAAGAACAGCCCTCTCTCCCAGCTCCAAACACCCACCAAGAGCTTTGCTGGAAAGAATCTAAGGAAGTGTTCAGGGCTGGGAAACACTGTTCCTTAGCTGTGTGCGCAATGACCTAATTTTGTCCTCAACCAACTTAGAAACTTAACATCTTTTACAGACATTAAATATGGGAAAGTAAATAAAATTACTGCCTTGATAAGTTATTTACAAGGTCAAGGTATTTCTAATACTGCTGGTTGGAATAAGTGTCTAGAAATAATCACTATTTCTATTTCTGGAATTTGTATCTGCAACATACTGCCTAGCTAGCCTCTTCCTACACCATGGGAAAATTTATTCACAGTACTTGCAGTGGGTAGTGGGGAAGGTATCAAAAGATTTTAAATTATAGTTGGGGAAAAAATTTTAAAAGCATGTATTACTTTTGTTACTTAAAAAAAGGCAAATAAAGGAAAGAACCAACATCAGATTTCAACCACCCCCGTTCTACCATTATCAACTAAGAACACATAAAATCTCTTTACTGCAAGCTGTGAAGATGATTTTACCACAATGCACTACCTCATCACTCATCACATCCACACTTACCAAAGCCAGCACCTCTGTTTCAGCCACTCCCCATCACAGCAGGCCACTACCACACACACCTATTAACCCATGCATATAAGCACTAGGTTATAATGCTACTGGATTTAGGAATGAAAATCGAGATCTGCCTCACACTAAGCTTCAAATGAAAGCTAAACGAAGCCACCTAGTGATGGAGGCTCGAAAACACAATCTACCTCTCTCTTGCTGCAATCTCAACACCTTCTTGCTCTGTTCTCCCCATCTCTGAATTTACTTACTCGGAGTTGTTCAAGGTCTGGTGGAGGAGGTGGGAAGTCAGGCTCCTGAGGTTGGAAGGCTTCTCTGACCTTGGCCACAGCTCCCAGGATCCGATATCCCGAGTCCAGGAAGCTCTTTTGCAGTCCTAAACACAAGACACCTTCATTTTCAGCTGCATGGGTCAGTGCACCAAAGCATTGTCTGTGCAGCAGAAGAACTGGTTCCATGAACAAAAACTGGATGTGAAGTTGCCAGTAAACATCACGGGCAGTGATTGAAGAGGGAGGGACGCAGGACAAGGCAGATGCCCTGAGGCCTGCAGACTATTGGAAGCGTCACAGACCAGCTGTTCTTTTAGTGTTCAGGGTGCCTTCTTGGCTATACAACTAACAAGTACCTAGGAGATCCCTGGGCGTGAACACTTTGGGCTCAGGTGGCATCCATTGCCTCTCTTATGTTGAGGCAGTCAAGAGATAAGCCTGCCCAACTCAGAACATGGGAGATGTCAGTTTCAGATTGGACATAAATTCCCTGGAGTACTTATCACCTTTCTCTCTACTCCTTTGCTCTACTTGACATTCAGTATGTTAACCCTTAAGCTGAGCTGCGCTACTGTATCCAGTTGCCTGGAATTCAGGAATCCACTCAAACTATTAGAAACTCCCAATTAGGAAACCAAGCATGTCCTAAATGATAATGGGTTGAGGATATTAGAGATGGATAGGGGAGCCCCTCCTTTCCACTCTCGCATTGACTTCATTCTACTCATAGATGAGACTGAAAACATTAGATGTTCAAAACAGGAAGGAATTCAGATGATTTCAACCAAAGGAATGGCTCCAATTATGACCTGCTGTGGTAGTACCGAAAATATGATCAAAATTCACCTAAAGAAAACCCAGATTTTCTTTAAGCATAGGGCCTAGGAGACCCACAGATCAACTTAAGCCCTCCAGATTTGATAGAAATTGAGAATGCTTTACAGAGAAAAAAGCATTTTAAGAAAAGCACAAGAGAAGTTAACTCCAGTTACATAAACTAAATGGATGGTAAATTGGTTCTCATGCATCTTTTGACAATTTTCCAGAATAATGACTGAACAGGGCGAGGAGCTATTTAGCCAGACCATATTAAGAAAGCACAGACTGGGTGCGGTGGCTCACGTCTATAATCCCAACAGTTTGGAAGGCCAAGGTGGGTGGATCACCTGAGGTCTGGAGTTTGAGACAAGCCTGGCCAACATGGTAAAACCCCAACTCTACTAAAAATATAAAAAATTAGCCATGTGTGGTGGTGGGTACCTGTAATCCCGGCTACTCAGGAGGCTAAGGCAGGAGAATCGCTTGAACCCGGTGGGGGTGGAGGTTGCAGTGAGCCAAGATTGTGCCATTGCACTCCAGCCTGCGCAATAAGAGTAAAACTGTGCCTTAAAAAAAAAAAAAGCACAGAGGCCAGGGGGGTGCATTGGCTCACGCCTATAATCCCAACACCTTGGGAGGCCAAGGCGGGTGGATCACCTGAGGTCAGGGGTTCAAGACCAGCCTAACCAACATGGCAAAACCCTGTCTCTACTAAAACCACAAAAAATTATCCAGGCATTGTGGCACACACCTGTAATCCCAGCTACTCAGGAGGCTGAGGCAGGAGAATCACTGGAACCAGGAGGCGGAGGTTTTAGTGAGCTGAGATCATACCACTGCACACCAGCCTGGGTGAGAGAGCGAAACTCCATCCCTTCCCCCGCAAAAAAAAGCACAGAGAAGTTGGTCCAGAGAAACTAACATACAACAAGCCTGCTGATACTACAGAGATTTGGATTGAAAAAGATTAATTTAGCATTCTTGAACTAAGTGTCTACAGTTTTTGCCCCCAGACTGTGTATGTGGTGTACACATTCCCTCAATACCGTTCCTGAGTTAACCTCTCAGGGGAGGTGAACTGTAGTACTATGCATTGCTTACCAGGATCGGAAATGTTTCCAGCCACAGCCTTTGCATCCATCACCATCGGGGAGATGGTTTTGCTCAATTCATCAGAGGCGGCTTTCACAGCCTCACGGAACTTGGGATCCTCAGAATTCTCCACCTCCCTCTTAGCCACCAGCAGGATCCGGTTGGCCCGACGAGCAATGCTGGTTGCCCCAGCAACCAGCATCTGAGGCTGAATGTTGGCCATAGCTACCTTGCACTTGTCCAGGTCTTTTTTAATTGCTTCTTCTGAAGCATCCAACAGAGATTTGGTATCAATGGCTTCATCCACCAGCCCTGTTAGGAAAACAGAAATGGAATTTAGTTTCAATTTAGAAGAACAGAAACTCCAAAACACTGTTATCCACTCAAGTTTCTTATGAGAAAGTATAACATCCAGTATTCTCTTCTTCAGCTCAAAGCTCTTCCTACATAATCAAAAGCTTCCAGGTAAACACCACAATAAACAAACAAACAAAAAACAGTGAGAACATAGCCCAGAAGGCCATCTGGACTTGCAGCATTATACCAACCGTGGTTGCCAGCCTTCTTGTATCCACCCCAGACAACCAGAAATGAAACATTGGAAGGAAACAAGGAATACGTCTGAAACCATCACGGCATCACCACCACATTATCTGTGAATAATATTTTCTCCCTGCTCATCTCACTCCCCAGCCATCTGTTGCTTGTTGGCAGCTTGTAGTGCCCAAGATGAGCCACACAGAGGCTTCCAATAACCTAACAGCCTGTTTCTTATTCCTGTTACCTCTCTTCAGACACCTCAGGAATTCCACTTTCATCTCGGGCTGCCATGGACTCCAGTCACAGCAGGTTCTTCGGGGACGGCAAAAAGCCTACATTCCTCATTCCTTCCCTTCTCTCCTATCTCTCCTTTTACAGAGAATGAAGACGATTCAGAGGTGCCACTTCAATTGCACACACACAGGTTTGCTGGTGGTTGGTTTCTCCTTTTTTAAAAAACTACGTAGTTGATAAGTTGGAGGAAACTCTGAGACAAGTTGTATTAAATGGTAGCTATTGTGGTTCCTTGAAATGTGAACCCACTGAAAATGACAGGGACACTTACTGTATCCACAAACACCGCCTCCAAGCCTCTGAAACCAAACTCGGGCTCAGACTGGGCAAAGACACTATTCGAAGAGAAGATAGGAGCGGTGACAATAAACATCACACCAGGAGGGCAGCATTAAAATAAAAGAGATTCAAAGAGTCTCTCTTCTGACAAAGTTGCAAGGCTTGAATGAGAAGCCGCCACTGCTCAGCAGCCTTAATCAGGGCCAAGTACACTGCCGAGCACATGACCGGCCCTTTATCCAATTACAGCTAAGTAACAGAACCAGTCCCGCTCCAATTTCTCAGAACTCATTCCGCATGGATTAGACAACAAGAACTTTGTAGAAAACTCTACCTGTCATTTTTTCAACATTATCAATCCACTGGTTCTTCATGGTCTCAAAATGTTCATAAGCAGCTTGATTTCCAGGGTTCCTAAGTAAGATGCGAGCAGCCGAGACCACCTGACAATGACAAAAGACCTTTAAACACCAGAGCACCCTCACTCTCCAAATACAAACCTTCAGTCAGGCTTCCTCCTCTTTACCTACAGATGGCACTGTAAAGCTAGAAACTGGCAAGTCTCTTTTTCAGGCTGAACATATTAGGTTTGGTCTCATAAACAGCTCCCCAGAATGGGCCCTTCACAGGAAGGTTTTTCCATCACAGGCTGATTTTAAGAAGGTAATAAAGTGACAAAGTAAATCAGTGTCCACTTGATACTTCAGAAGAACATACACAAAACTGGCATATGTTTAAACACTTGATGTCAATTCTTCCATCTTAAAAAGCACCAACAAGAAAGATACGAAAAACTACTCAAAACTGACTTATGGATAATATAAAGAAAAAAATCCTCACCACAACCCCCTGAGAGAGGCAGGACAGTTAATATCTCTACTTTACAGATGCAAAAACCAAGTCTCAGAAAATTTAAGTGACTTGCTCAAGAGGTCCTGGCCAGTTAGTTACAGCATTTGGGGAAAAATGGATGAATGTTTGCTAACTATCTGGTAAGATATAAGTTGTACACGTGTACTCTTAATCCAACAAAAGTCCATTAGGAAGGAGTTAGCTCCATTTTACAGATGAGAAACAGCATCAAGAGCACAGAGGACTCAGCCGAGCGCAGTGGCTCATGCCTGTAATCCCAGCACTTTGGGAGGCTGAAGGGGGTAGATCACTTGAGGTCAGCAGTTCAAGACCAGCCTGGCCAACACGGTGATACCCCATCTCTACTAAAAATACAAAAAATAGCCAGGAGTGGTGTTGAGCGCCTGTAATCCCAGCTACTGGGGAGGCCAAGGCAGGAGAATCACTTGAACGTGGGAGGCGGAGGTTGCAGTAAGCCGAGATCACACCACTGTACTCTCCAGCCTGGGTGACAGAGTAAGACTCCGTCTCAAAAAAAAAAAGAAAGAAAACCTATTATAGTAGACTTTTAATAACTGTCCAATTTGTTTTCTTTTACCAATCTTCTTTTGCTCCTAAACTTACTAGCCATGCCTTGTTAAACAGTAAATGCAAAAAAGAAAACAAGTTATAGAAACAGCTCATTTGGAAAAAAAAAAAACTCTCACAAAGATGTGGAAAAGATATAAACTCCAAAATCAAAACAAAGTAGCCTCTTAAGATTATCCAAGCCGGGCACAGTAGCTCACACCTATATATACCAGCACTTTGGGAGGCCGAGGTGGGCAGATCACGAGGTCAGGAGTTCAGGACCAACCTGGCCAACATGGCGAAACCCCGTCTCTACTAAAAATACAAAAATTAACCAGGCATGGTGGCAGGCGCCTGTAATCCCAGCTACTCAGGAGGCTAGGGCAGGAGAATTGCTTGAACCCAGAAGCAGAAGTTGCAGTGAGCCGAGACAGCACCACTGCAACCCAGCCTGAGCAACAAGAGCAAAACTCCATTTCGGAAAAAAAAAAGATTATCAAATATTTCCTAGTTAGTATCTATGTGGCAAGGGGATTGCTTTACTTACTTTTCTCTACTTTCAAAACCAATAAATAGTCCTTATGAAAAAAAAATTCAAACGTTATGAAAATGTATAAAGACAGTGACAGGCTCTTACTCTGGCTGGAGTACAGTGGGGCAATTAAAGCTCACTGCAGCCTCAACCTTCTGGGCTCAAGTAATCCTCCCACCTCAGCCTCACAAGTAGCTGGGTTCACAGGCATGCACCACCACACCCAGCTAATTTTTTTTTGGTAGAGTCAGGGTCTTACTATGTTGCCCAGGCTAGTCTCAAACTCCTGGACTCATGCAATCCTCCCACCTCACCCCTGCTAAGTGCTGGGATTATAGGTGTGAGCTACCATGCCCAGCCTATACGTGTTTTTAAGCCATCTTACAGTAAGTAAACAACGATGTATAGAAATTGTTCTGCAATTAACTTTCTTTACTGAACACTGTATGATGAGTACTGATTTGAGGAGTGAGCAAAACCCAACCTGGGGTGTGAGTTCTCGGGCCGTCTTCACTGAGGCCTGAATGCCTTCCACTGTTGATTTATTAGCAGTACCAACCGCAGCTGCCTTCTCGGCCGTGGCACCAAGCTTTCCTGAATGGTTTTCAAAGTTAGCTGCCCTCTCATCAAATACCTTGAGGAAAAAACAAAGACATTAAGAACACTTATTTCAACAAAATGGGTCAGGCAGCCTAAGAAAAATTCTCTTCCTTTAAGCAGGGCAGCAACTGCTCAAACAAAGACTTTGTAGATGACATCAAACCCTAGTTAATAAAACAACAGTCAAACTCCAAATCCTGGCCTTGATAGATCTCCCCAGATGTTTAGGCATCACCATCATGTGCAAATGCACACATGCACACACGCACACACACACCCTTAATTTTCAGTTCAACCAGTGCTTACCAGGTACAAGCAGGAGCATTATATACTCTGCAGTAATTCACCGAATGTGAAGGCTAAACAACCTCCATTTTCAAAAGCTTATCTTCTAGTTTGAAGAAGACATTCAAACCCACTCCAGGCTCTATTGTAGGTGGCTGGGTACATTAAAAGCCCAGAACATCCACACAGCCCTAAACTGAGCTCCAGCCTCCCCAGAGCAGCATCCTCCATATATCCCATTACCATTAATGTAAAAAGTCTGCCCTTGACCTTCAAGGGAAAAACGATAGCTGGTGCTCACACTCAGACCTTAGGGCAAGGATGACTGACTTTTATTAACCCCAAATGTAAAACCATCTACTTAATTGTTCATTCAGCTCTCAAATTTTTAAAAAGTTAACGTTTCCCTCAACACAGACACTGGGCAAGGTTGTATACCATGACGGGGACTATTTAACTTACTTCAAGCAGCAAGAGATCTTTGGTCATTTGTTAGAATAACATTATTAAAACTGATTCTTGCAAAAGCTTATCTTCTTCAAACTAGAAGATAAGCTTTTGAGAATGGGGGTTATTTAGTCTTCACATTCAGTGAATTACCTACTGCATTATTAGAACTGATGCTTCCCAAGCACTGGGTCAGGTTTACACACTACACAAATGTGTCTGGAGCTGCCTGGTGGAATGCGTCCTCTTTTCTGTCTCCTGCCTAACTTGGAGACAAGTTCTGGCTCTAGACAATCTCTAAAGGTCACTTGGTTCAATAGCAAGTTCTAATTATCATTGCCAGTGTTCCGTGTCTATGCTCTCAAGTCTCTTCCCCACGCCGGCCTCTCGTTTAGATTTAGCTACTTGGGTTCTTGCCATTTAATGCCCAGAATCTCTGCCTAAAATCCCAGATCTCCTAGTCTCCTTCCCCTGGCCTCAGTCCTTATACTTAGCTGGTCTCCCACACCTTAGCTGGTCTCCCAAACTCTGGATCTCCTGGGTTTTTACCTACCTAATATCCTTGGTTGACTATCTCAATGCCAGATCATGACTACTGCTCCTTCTGATTTAACTAACTGCTTAACTTGTTTTCTTGTCACTCAACCAAAATTTACTGAGCATCTACTCTGTGCCAGACCCTGAGCCAGATGCTGAGGATACAAAAATAAGTAAGACACAAATATCCTCATCTCAAGGAACTCACAGCCCAGTGAGAAAAAAAAACATTCAAAAACAGATTTACAACACAGTGTGCTATGTATAGTAATAGAGCTAAGCATTGATATTATAGGAGCAAAAGAAAGGCACTTAACCTATCTAGGAAGCAAAAGATAATAGGATGAAGGATAAATAGGAATTCACCAAAAAAGAAAGGGAAGATAATTAGACAGAAAAAACAAAGACATGGGAAGGACAGGCTATGCAGGAAGCCACAAGCAACTAGGTATAGCTAGGGCCAGAAATAAGAGAGAAGAGTTTGTAGGAAATACATATAGGAAGTGTCAGAGCTAGATCACAGAGCTCTCGCCTTATCCTCTGTGAAAGGGCAGGTCCCACTGAAGGGTTTAAGCAGGAGAATGTCAGAGTCAGGTTGTATTTTTATTTTATTGATGGCCTAGTGAAAGAGTCATAGAAGACCAGTTAGAGCTATGCAGTCATTTAGGCAGCAGGGGACTAGGAACAGAATTCAATCTGTGGCAATATGAACAGAAAATGAAGTGAGATTAAATAAGCGTACCTTAGTTGTATATTTGTATGAATGGGTCAGGGAAGGGAAAAGTCAATGACAACTCACAAATTTCAAAGACAGAACAGAAGGACAACATATACTGAGGTAACTAGGAAGCCTCTAGGTGGAGAGGCCCACCTAGATGTATCTACTAGTCTGAAAGAAAAGTCTGGAATGAAAAAAATAGCAAATCATCTCAGTCTAAGGGAACAATGAGCTGAACTGCCTAGTAACCCAAGTTACAGAAAGAAAACTGGGGTCATCAGCACATAATAACAAAAACCTCCACCTACCAGTTCTACATTGTCTTGAGTACCTGACCCCAACCCCTTCTCCTTTGCTGTCAATACTATAAAGGCTGGAAAACCAAATACTTGCTTTTCTAAACTCCTTCGCAGCTAGGGTGGCCATGAGACAGAGTTCAAACCAATGAGACATAGCAAAGCTCTCCTGGACAGTTTCTAGAAAAGCCTCTATTTTCACTTATTCAACACCAACAATGTAGCAGGCACTGTTCCAGGAAGTAGGAATAAGGCGATGACAGAATAAAGTCCCTACCTGCATGGAGGTTTCATGGTAATGGGAAGGAAACAGACAAATCAAAAATGAAAAATGGGTAAATACATTAAATGTTTATAAATGCTGGCTGGGCATGGTGGCTCATGCCTTTAATTCCAGCATTTTGGGAAGCCAAGGCAGGCAGATCACCTGAGGTCAGGAGTTCGAGACCAGCCTGACCAACATGGAGAAACCCCATCTCTACTAAAAATACAAAATTAGCTGGATGTGGTGGCACATGCCTGTAATCCCAGCTACTCGAGAGGCTGAGGCAGGAGAATCACTTGAACCCAAGAGATAGAGGTTGCAGTGAGCCGAGACTGCACCACTGCACTCCAGACTGGGCAACAAGAGTGAAACTCCATCTCAAAAAAAAAAAAAGTTGATAAATGCTAAGGAAAAAAGTAGGATATGGAGATTAAGAAATCCATGGGGATAGTAGTTGGGGTGAGGGTTGTTATCTTAGTGGTCACCCAAAAGTGGCATTTCAGTAGAAAGCTGAAGAAAGAAAGGGACTAATAGAGTTATCTGGAGAAGACTGAAAGAAACAGGTACAAAGGCCCAAAGGTTAGAACATATAAATACACGCTAGGAATACAATTCAAGGAGCTACATATAGATGTAGCAAGAAGAGCATGAGGGGGAAGAGTGGCACCACACAAGGGCAAAGACATGGATAGGGACCAGATCCAGTGGTATGCTGAAACCACTTGTACCGACTCACGCCAGCTCACAGGAGCCAAACATGTCCATCTCTTCCCAATTCTGCTTTCAGTGACTTCATGTTGAAACAGCCACTATGGAGTATTTACATGATGGAAATCGACAAACATTACAAACCAGGGTTTTTTGTTTTCCTGGAGAGTTGGCTTACCAGCACATCACTGGCAATTCTGTTTATTGTTAGCACTCTGGCTTCACTCTGGGACAGGGAGGAGTTTGAATATATGAATGACATCAATCGATTCAAAAAGATCATCCTGACTCAAAAGGCACAGTAGTGACTGAAGTACCCCCATTCTTCATTTCTTCCTGCCTTTAACATGATGCCATCCCACACCCTGCCAAAATGACCTAGAAAAGCATAGAAACGCCAGCTTTCATGATATTTAGCTGCTGAACCAATGCCAAAGCTACCTACTTCCATGTTTCTTGGTTTGTGGTAAAAACAAACCCAGTTGTTTTCATCTCTGATGGTCAGGTCTTCTATTGCTTGCAACTAAAGATATTTAACTGATACACGTGGAGACTAAAATAAGAGGTGACAGGGTTTTCCCTGTTCTGCTCTTCCACCCTTCATCTACTTTTCCCAGCTACTGATCCTGATGTCTACTGTAATCACATATTTCACCTCTACATATACCTATAGTGCAAGCCAACAGAAAAATGGAAGACCTCATTTACCCACCTCTTCCCTATTAGGTGCGTCAGGAGGGGCGGTGGCTGCCACTGCCAACAGTTTGATGGGAGTTGTTGTATCGCTGAACACATCTGACACTTCCTGAGTCATAGCCTCCTGCATCCGAGCTTTTAGATCCTTAAAAACATTATTTACATATGAAAATTTCCAGATATATCCCCAAAGCATATCTACTAATGCCCTTACATACTTTACTTACATATTCATTCATCCATTTAGTCTTTCATTCAATAAATATTTATTGTTAACTATGTGCAAAGCCCTGAGCTAGCACAGAACAGTTGTAATTTATTAATCCTGCCCTCTAAGACATTAGTGGTCTAGTAGAAGAAGTGAGACATGACCCATATGTCCCTAAGGACTGTTCCACTCAATCAAGGAATCCTACTTCCTTTCTTGGTAGCCTCTATGAAATGATACTGAGAATTATGAGGTTGAGTCCAAAGAAGGCCCAGGGATGCGCTAGAGCTCCACACCATTGCCAGTGCTGGTGGGGCCTGATAAAGATCACAGTAACTGTAAGGATTGTTTGGTGGATGTAGTGCCAAATTTCTAACCAATTTATTGTCTTAAGAGGAAATAAATAAAGAAAAGGAATTTTTTAACCCAGATTTTTTCAGTTAAGTTTTCTAGAAAAACTCAATAACAAATATATGTATCAATTTCTCAATGTGGGTCTAAATAAGAATATTCTTAGAAGCCATGAAAAAGCTCTTTTTCATAGTCATCACATTTAGTCCAATTTAAGTTTTCTGGATTTATACAAAGAAGTCTCCATCACCCTCACTGTTTCCCAAGGTGGGTGGCATAGACTGGCTGGTGGTACCTGAGATAATTTTAGGTGTTACATGAGCAAATGTTTTTATTTTAATAATTATCCATTTCTTTTAAAGGATAATAGAAAAAAACACAACCCAAGATTTCAGGATTGTTACAAAGTTTTCTTTTACATTTTTATTTATTTATTTGAAATGAAGTCTCACTCTGTCACCCAGGCTGGAGTGCAGTGGCATGATCTCGGCTCACTGCAACCTCTGCCTCCCAGGTTCAAGTGATTCTCCCACCTCAGCCTCCCAAGTACCTGGGATTACAGGCATGCGCCACCATACCCAGCCTACAGAGTTTTCTTTTAAATAAATTTAAGTTTTAAAAAGGAGTCCATTTTTTTAAGAAAAATATTGGCTAAATAAAAGTACAGATGATATGCAGATAGAGCAAAAATCACAAAAGGGCTCTTGACTGAGTGGAATTTAGAAAACACAAATGTAGTTGCTACTATATACCAGCCAGCTCTTTCCTAATAAGCTCTAGATTTCCTTATATCCTTGGTCACTCTCTTTTCACTTTCCCTAGACCCCAGAAATTATGTATTTTTCAAAACTCTCTCTTCCTTCCCTTGTCTTTCAAAAGTAAGAAGTATAAAAAGTAAAGTGAGACATGCTCCTGACTTCTACCTTTAAGGAGTCTTGGAGCTGAGATGCAAGTGCTCGCGCCTGAGGACTCTCCCCTTCCCCTCTGGCAGCCAGGTCAGCCAGCTGGGCTGTCAGCTGGTCCACTCGGTCACACTTGGCAAGAAGATCTTGCCGATAAGGCCCCATCATGACATTAGCCAGACGATGCCCTTCGGCCACAAGCCCCCGGATGGCAGCCTGACCTGGACCAAGAGAAAAACAATGAAACTTACATAGACACAGAGGAGATAATTGCAATGCCATTCTGTGGTGTGGTACAGTGTGGCATCTTGCTCTATCACCCAGGCTGGAGTGCAGTGGCACAACAACAGCTCACTGCAGCCTCAATCTCCAGGCTCAAGCAATCCCTCGCACCACAGCCTATCAAGTAGCTGGAACTACAAGTGTACACCACCACACCTGGTTAATTGGTTTTTTGTTTGTTTGTTTGTTTGTTTTTAAGAGAGATGAGGTCTCACTATGTTGCCTAGGCTGGTCTCAAACCCCTGAGCTCAAGCGATCCACCCACATCAGCCTCCCACAGTGCTGAGATTACAGGGATGAGCCACCACACCCAGCCAATTATTTTTATTTAACACTTTAATTCTTTTTATTTCACTATCTTTTAAAATCATGATCTAAAATCTATGTAATATTTTATCATATTAACCATAATTATTTCACCATTCAGTTATTATTAAACATGTATACTGTATACATATATTCCTGTATGTAACTTCTTAGATCTCTAATTATTTCTTAGAAAAAAAAAATCCCTTAATTTCCTGAATCAATAGGTATGAACTTTGTTTAAAGCTCTTTACATCTAATACCAAATTTAGAAAGTTTGTCCTAATTTATTTCTCCAGTAAATTATACATGTACCCAATTCTCCAACTCCTCACAACACTGGATATAACTAACAACTAACTTAGAATTTTGTCTTTTTTTTTATTTTAAGAGATATATCTCTCTCTGTCACTGAGGTTAGAATACAGTGATATGATCACAGCTCACTATAGCCTGGAACTCCTGGCCTCAAGTGATCCTCCCACTTCAGCCTGCCAAGTAGCTAGGAAGGTGTGACTACAGGTGAGCATCACTATGCTCAGCTAATTCTTTATTTTTGTAGAGAGAGGGTCTTGCTATGTTGCGGGCTAGTCTCAAACTCCTGGGCACAAGTGATCCTCCCACCTTAGCCTCCCAAAGCACTGGGATTACAAATATAAGCCACCATGCCTGGCCCACTTCTTGATTACATCACAGGGATTTTATTGGCTACATTTATCACAGTTATTTATCAGTGGCTAAAGAACCCTTTCTGTACCTAATTACAGATATTACAGGACCCCTATCAACAACTTGCTTATTTGCACTGAGACCAATTTAATGAGGGTTAAGTGCACTGCTGCCCTTACCGACTCCGCGGTCATCCACTGTGGGATTATCAATCCACCGCTGTGCTTGCTCAATCTTGCCCTCAAGGTGTACAGCTGCTTTGGCGGGTCTGCTGTTGGCCACAGCCCGGTTGGTTTTGGTCTGCAGGTTCTGCAGAGCCGTAGCTACCTGTTTGGCCAAGGCTCGAGCCTCTGGGGAATCTCCTTTCCCCCTGCAGAGAAAAAGCCATCCTTTCACACATAAACACTGTTTACATTGAGATCACTTAGCCGCTAATGACAAATGCTAATGAGAGGACAAATTGCTCATGATTGCTATTTATTAATTTGGTTTGAAAGGAATGCTTTATTTATTTGGCCCTTACATAAGAAATTAATAGTTTATATTCAAATTATTTTGTCCTTGTTAAGACATTAAATATGAGTTTGCATCAGTAAAACTCAAATCAATCATTGGGTTAGCTGAGCTCAATCAATCATCACTAAGTTAACTGTATGCTCTGCCTGCCACCTCTGATAACACTGGTTTCCTCTGGAACTGGGTGGGCCCAGGCAGCCATGTTTGTTGTAGGAGTGGCTGAAGTAGTTGTAGTCAAACTAGTAGTAGTACTATCTTTTGAGTCCTAATTCTGCCAGGTACCATTGAAAGCAACTTTTTCTTGTTTGTTTTTTGTTTTGAGATGGGGTTTTGCTCCATCACCCCAGCTGGAATGCAGTGGTGTGATCATGGCTCACTGCTGGCTTGACCTCCCAAGGCTCACTGCAGCAATCCTCCTGCCACAGCCTTCCAGGTAGCTGGGACTACAGGCATGTGCCAGCAAACCTGGCTAATTTTTAAAAAATATTTTGTAAAGATAGGAAACATTCTCCCTATGTTTCCGAAGCTGGTCTTAAACTCCTGGGCTCAAGTGATCCCACCACCTGGGCCTCCCAAAGTCCTATGCTGAGATTACAGGCATGACCTACCACACCTGACTGTAAGCATCTGTCTTATATTATTTAATCCTTACAATGACCCTATGATGTAAAGCAGTATTATCCTCATTATTAAAGAAATAAAAAGGATGTACAAGGTTGGATAACTTGCCCATTGTCCCATTACTTACTTTAATAGAGTCAGATTCAAAACCAGCACTGTGACTTCAGAGTCTTCACTCCTTTTTTTTTTTTTTTTTTTTTTTTTAGATACAGTCAAACTTTATCCCCCAGGGTGGAGTGCAGTGGCAAGATCTCCGAAAAATGCAACCACCGCGTCGCCTGTTAAAGTGATTATCCAGCCGCACCCATACA
>CAUYLG010058369.1:0-15731 GCA_963573385.1 Cacajao melanocephalus
ACTGCATTCTAGCCTGGGCAATAGAACAAGAATCCTGTTCTCTCTCCCTCTTTCTCTTCCTCTTTCTTTCTCTCTTACATTCTTTTTTTTCTTTCTTTCACTCTCACTTTCTTTCCTTTTTCTTTCTTTCAAAAATAAAAATAATAATAATAATAATAATAATAACTATTCCTTATTGAATGCCACTATTATTCACTACTATACAGGATGCATTTTATAGTTTATTTTAGTTAATCCTCCAAGTTACCTTATTAGATAGACACTGTTACCTCCATTTTGTAAATGAGGAAAACAAGGACTCAAAGAGACGAAGTCACCAGACTACAATCTTATGGCTAGTATGTGGCAGACCCCAAAATGAAGCCTGTTTGTCTGACTCCAAGCCTATGTCTTTTCATTAAATGTTGCTGTCACTCTAAGAGGAAACAAATTTTCCTCTGACTGAAAAGCCTCTTGAGGGCCCTCTTCATGTCCTTGTTCCTTAGGCTGTAGATAAAGGGGTTCAGCATGGGAGTCACTATGGTATACATTGCAGCTGCTGCAATGTCCTTCTCTTCAGAGGCGATAGAGGGAGGACACAGGTAGGCACTGAAGAGGGTCCCATAGAACACACAAACAATGCAAAGGTGGGAACTGCAGGTGGAAAAGGCCTTGCCCACCCCACCATGGATTCGGACCCTCAGGATGGCAGGCACAATGTGGATGTAGGAGGTGACAATGCATAGAAAGGGGACAATGAGTACTGTGCCTCCCAAGACAAAAACCATCATCTCATTGATGTGGGTGTCAGAACATGATAGCTTCAGGACAGGAGTGATGTCACAGAAAAAGTGAGCAATTTCCCCAGTCACACAGAAGGACAGTCGAGCCATGAGGAGTGTGTGAGTCAGGGCAACAACGTTGGTGAGGACCCAGCACAGCGCGAGGATTAGGGCACAGACTTGGGGGCTCATGACTGTGGAGTAGTAGAGGGGGCGGCAAATGGCCACATAGCGGTTATACGCCATGGCAGCCAGGAAGAAGCTGTCCAGATCACCAAACATCAGAAAGAAATACATTTGCGTGAGGCAACCTGTATAGGAGATGGTGTGATGCCGCATCTGTACATTTACCAGCATCTTGGAAACTGTGGAGGACGTTAAACCCATGTCAACAAAAGACAGATTGGCCAAGAAAAAGTACATGGGAGTGTGGAGGTGCAGGTCAGAGCCAATGGCCAGGATGATGAGCAGGTTCCCAGTCAAGCTGACAAGATATACACACAGGAAAATTCCGAAGAGAGACTGCTGTTGCTCTGGAGATGCTGATATTCCTCGGAGGAAAAATTCAGAGACGCTGGATTGGTTTTCCATGACTGCAGCATCTGGAGCTGAGGGAAGACAGTTAGAATGCTGGATTTCATCTAAAACTGCATGGGCTGACTCCCAAATCTCCCTTTAAGTTCATTATATTCCTAATCCTGAGTTTATCTTCAATCTAACCCTACTTCTTTTCTCTCTTTCTCAGGGTCTCATTCAGCGCCCCCCTTACCTCTTTCCTACTATTTAATCTTCTACACAGAGAGTACCCTTCCAATAAGGTCAGGGCATATTCTTCCTTGGCATTATCATGCCTTAGACTAAGCCTACAACCTCCTCTTAGTTTTATTTTTGCAGTAGGCTGTATACCTGAATAGACTGAGGTCAGCTAAATTTTACATTCTTTTGGGAGGTAGCCGAAAAAACTCACACAAAATTCTTATTTTTGACACATCCTCATCCATTTAAGAGTGAAGAGAATATGAAGGATTCATGCCTCTTTATTTCTTCATTTTTTTTTGAAAAAGAATATATGAAGTCCTGCATTTCTCCCTGCATTTGAGTTTTTGTCATTGGCATCATCATCATCCTGCAGCTAACGCATATTACGTTAGCCACGTATATGACAGGCACTCTGCTGAGTACTTTAAGAAGATTCTTTCCTTTAATCCTTAAACAACACTAGGATACAGAGATTATTATTCTCACCCTTATATAAGAAAACTAAGGCTAGGCATGTTTAAGTGAATTATGCAAAGACCCACAGCTCATAAATATTTGAGACAGAATTCAAACCCCCAGCATTGGATTCCAGAGACTGCACCGTCAAGCAGTATAGATAGAAAGTAACTTTCTACCACCAAATTTATGTTTAATATCTCAGTACTCCTAGTTTACCACACTTAGTCTCACTTGCCCTTACTATCTTTTATATTTGTCTTTTACAGAAGAACAATGAAGTTTAAGAACTAGATAGAACCTGTAAGATCACCTGGTCCAGAGGTCCCCAAGCATTGGTCTGTAGACCAGTTTATCATAATCAAGTGAGATGCTTGTTTAAAATCCTGATCCTGGCCAGGTGCAGTGGCTCACATCTGTAATCCCAGCACTTTGGGAGGCCAAGGTGGGCGGATCACCTGAGGTCAGGAGTTCCAGACCAGCCTGACCAACATGGCGAAACCCTGTCTCTATTAAAAATACAAAAATTAGCTGGGCGTGGTGGCACATGCCTGTAATCCTAGCCACTTGGTAGTCTGAGGCAGGAGAATCACTTGAACCCTGGAGGCAGAGGTTGCAGTGAGCTGAGATCACACCACTACACGCCAGCCTGGGCAATAGAGCAAGACTCCGTCTCAAAAAAAAAAAAAAAAAAAATCCTAATTCCTACCTCAGACCTGTTGAATTTAAATTTCTAGGATACAGTTTAGGTACCTGTATTTAAAAACTAAAATTGAACCCTTCTCAGGTATTTTGATGCTCAATGAGGATTAAGAAAATGTTGCTTAGTCCAACTCCTCCCTTTATTCAGATAAATAAGCTAAAGTTCAAAAGAATGAAGTGATTGAAAAAAGTTTACACTATGTCTTGGAGGAAGATATGGTACAAAACCCAGGATATCTATGCTCTCAGACAGGTGTTCTTTTTCAAAATCAGCTATCTTTTCGTTTTTTGAATTATTCTTTGTTATTAATATCTTACAGATCTAAATGTGTGTTTTCCTGATTTATATTCAGAGTCTATACCTAAAGAAAAAGTTACTTTCAAATGGATAGCTTTACTAAAGCACTGTTCATATTTTGAAGTGGATACTTCGAACTTTAGATAGAGGAACATCTGAGAACTATTGCATATGTATCTATTTCTGAACCCTACACTGACTGAAGTTGTATAATCTCAGGGTTATATAACTTCCCTGAGAGATCAGAAAGCTACAATCCAAGTTATTTTCTCCCTACTTCATCACTTGATAGGGCACTTTCTGACAGGGCACATTCTAATAACCATGTCCAGGAGGATAAGAGATCCTCTTACGATTCAGCTGATTGTCTCATCAAAAGAAGGGTTACAAAGTGGCAGACAATGCCATGTTTTCCTAGCATGCAGACCCTGCCTTCAGCAAGTAACTCCTTTCATTGAGGTTTTCAAAGGAACTGTAAGTTATTTTAGGGAAGAGCAGCATCATTTTGATCCTCCGTGTTGGCATATATGGCCTTGATCAGGCTATTTCTATGGAGGTTCTTTGATCTATGGCACCAACTGGTTAACATCAGAAAACTCGTCAAATCCTCAAAAAGGGTCGAAGGCTCACCATCGTAAGCCTAGCTTTTTACCTTCTGTCATTTTTTTCTCCACTCAAGCACCTTGCACCATCTCTTGCCCTATTGTTTGGTTTTTCTCTTTCCCTAAAAGCGTTTCTCATCCTTCATCCTATCTAGAGGGGCCTCATAAAACTTTGTAGATACTTGTGACATCAATGGGGTGCTTCCAGAAACTTGAGCCAGTCCTTCCCTCTGTCATCCCAGGGTGATGAGGTCCCTTTACTTACCTCCACTGCCTCTTCATCTACTGTGTCAGCTAGCAGATAAGAGCTGGCTTGAATATGATGGAGAGAGTATTCCAAATGTAGGACATGCCCACCTGCAACTGCTTGTTTCAAGTTACCCTGCTTGCCACTACCATGGTAAAGGAGAAGGCAATGCAGAGGTCCTTAACTGGAGGGGAAGAGCTCAGATTCTTCCTGACAATCTTTGTGATGGCATTAACTAAAATCAGGGTACAGGATCAAGAATAATAAATACAAATGGCAAAGAGCTGGAAGCAGAAGTCAGATTGCTAAATCAAGATTAAAAACATACTTAAAGGGGCTTAAGAGAGGGATGGAGAGACTAGGATTGTAGAGAAGAAGTCCATGAGATTAATAAAGGACTGCAAAGCCAAGTCAAGGCCAGATCAGTAGGGGAGGCTGGAGCAGTCAGTTACGTTCATCAGCTAGAACAGAGAAGATCAGAAAGAAGAGTATTTGAGATGACCTGGGACACACGGTACTCTGATCCCATCAAACCAAGATCTCTGGGACTTTTGAAGTTTTCTATATTTATATTTTGAAACCTGAACTGATTAACTCAGAAGCAGGGAGCTGCTGGCTCATCAGGCTACTACCAGGAGGAGGTTGAATGTGCTCCATGTAGGGCATCTACATATAGGGAGTCATGGGACAGAGTTCCCTAGAGCCCTGTTAGCGTTAACACTCGTAATTGCCCAATTTTCTCTCTGTATCTCTTATAACAGACCAAATTAGTACAGTGCTGGCTTTATTTAAAAATTGAGAAGCTTTACTTCTTTCTTTATGTTAAGTGATAGCGTTGAGTTAAGGTATTAGCATTGATTTGTAACCACAGTCTTTGGCAAAAATGAATTTTCTATGTAAATGCATCTCCTTGCTTCCCCCTTACAATAAGGTTTTTGCTTCTAACCTCCTCTAAAAAAAACCCCCACAAGCTGCTAACATCCACCTTTACAAACAGTTTAATGGCATATGACATTATCTTTAAAGAATTCTTATGCTTCTGGTTAATGATGTTATACTAAATTCATGTATCTAATTTCATTCCATCCATAAACTCTACTAAAAAGTAAAGTGATTTTTTTTAAAAAAAGACATAAAACCCACAAGGACAGAGAAGAGAGGCAAGCAAATAATAACCACAAATTGTGGAAACTAGAAACCGGATGGATGTATGAGTGATGACCTACACTGCCCTCAGCTTGACCAAACTTTAGATTGATTTCTTCCTCACTATAGGCCCCTGGCTTCCCTTTTCTTTACATTTGCATTAGAGAACTTATAATTGTAATTTTTTTTCTCTGCTCTTTTGAGATGTAAATATTCTCCTAGACTCTTGATGGTTTCATAGCTCAGGAATGTCTTTCTCCAGGACCTGGGAGCTATTCCTTGGAAATGTAATAATCAAGAAAGATAGATAGGTTCCAGTTTCATTCTTCTGCATATGGATAGCCAACATTGCCAGCACCATTTATTGAATAGGGTATATCCTTTCCCCATTTATTTTTGTTGACTTTGTCAAAGATCAGTTGGTTGTAAGTATGTGACTTTATTTCTAGGTTCTCTATTCTGTTCCACTGATCTATGTGTCTATTTTTGTAATACAACCATACTGTTTTCATTACTATAACTTCATAGTATAGTTTGAAGTCAGGTAATGTGATGCTTCCAGCCTTACTCTTTTGCTTAGGGTTGCTTTGGCTATTTGGCTCTTTTTTGGTTTCATATGAATTTTAGAATTTTTTTCCTAATTTTGTTAAAAATGATGGTAATTTGATAGGAATTGCATTGAATCTAGATTGCTTTGCGTAGCATATTCATTTTAATGTTATCGGTTCTTTCTATCCATGAGCACAGAGTGTTTTTCCCTTGGTTTCTGCCATTGAAATGGCCTCATTGCCTGGGCTAGCATCTGAAGTTCTTGGTCTCATGGCTGAGAAAATCAAAGATGTGGACACACCAAGGGTGAGGTCAGAGCAGAAGCAGAAGTTTAATAGGTGAAAGAAAGAGAACAGCTCTCTGCAGTAGAGAGGGGTCTTGGAAAGGGCTGCTGTTTTTACAGTTGAATGCAAAAGCTTTTTGTTTTTTTGGTATTTTTTTGAGACGGAGCCTCGCTCTGTTACCTAGGCTAGAGTGCAGTGGCGTGATTTCGGCTCACTGGAATCTCCACCGCCTGGGTTCAAGTGATTCTCCTGTCTCAGTGGCTGGGATTACAGGCGCCCACCACCACTCACAGCTAATATTTTGTATTTTTAGTAGAGATGGGGTTTCACCATATTGGCCAGGCTGGTGTCAAACTCCTGACCTCGTGATTTGCTCACCTCAGCCTCCCAAAGTGCTGGGATTACAGGCATGAGCCACCTTGCCAGGCCAAATGCAAAGCTTTGATAAAAAAGTGATGAGGGCTGGGTGTCTCATTTGCATAAGGTATGAATTTCTGGCAACTCCACCCCATCCTTCTAATGTGCCTGTGGGCCTTTAGCTTGAGTTACTCCATATTGCTTTGTTCCTCTTACTGCGGTGCATGTGTCAGGGAATGGAATTTTCCTTTGTGGGCATATCTATGCAAGTCACCTGTGTAGCCCTTCCTATCTGTGCAGCTGTGGGCATGTCTCAGGTAACTCCTCCCCCACAACCCCCACCATTCAGTACAAGTTCCCTTATCTGTGCCTGCAGGCTGTTCTTTTGTTAAAGAATTCAACCGAGGACCCACTCTAACTGCCTGCCTGACTGGGTTTATTCCTTTCTCCTCTCTCATCACCTGTGATTTCTTTAAGTGTTTTGTAGTTGTCCTTATAGAGGTCTTTCACTTCCTGGGTTAAATGTATTCCTTGGTATCTTACTTTATGTGCGTTTGTGGCTATTGTAAATGGAATTGGGTTCTTGATTTGGTTCTCAGCTACAGTGTTGTTGGTGTATAGAAATGCAACTGATTTTTTGTGCTTTAATTTTGCATCCTGAAGCATTATCGAAGTCGCTTATCAGATCTGGGAGTCTTTCAGAGGAATCTTTAGGTTTTCCAGGTATAAGATCATGTCATCAGTGAACAGAGATAGTTTGACTTCCTCCTTTCCAATTTGGATGCCTTTTGTTTGTTTTTCTTGTCTGCTTGCTCTGGCTAGGACTTCTAATACTATGTTGAATAGGAGTAGTGAGAGAAGACACCTTTGTCATACCATGCAGCCATAAAAAAGAATGAAATCGTATCCTTTGCAGCAATATGTATGGATCCTAAGTGACATAACTCAGATTCAGAAAATCAAATACCACATGTTCTCACTTATAAGTGGGAACTAACCAATGGGTACACATGAACATAAAGACACTGAGGACTCCAAAATCAGGGAGACAAGAGTTGAAAAACTACCTAAAGGGTACAATGTTCACTATTTGGATGACCAGTTCACTAGAAGTCCAAAGCTCAGCATTGTGCAATATACCCATGCAACAAACCTGCACATATACCCCCTGAATTTAAAGTTAAAAAAATACAAAGATAGTACACCTATCTCTCAGTCTCTTTGGGAAGGTAGGGACCTGACTTTCAAAAGTGTCCCTTTTGAAAACAAATACAGATGCCCTAATCACATTGACCAACCTCCCTGATAACACCCTGTTGTAGTTTTCTACAAGCTCACCCCAGCTTTTAAAAGTCCTCCTGCCCTTTGTTTCAGCAGAGTTGAGTTTATTCTGTCTCCCCTATTACAGTAATCTTGACTCCTACTGCAATCATGTTAAATAAAGTCTTCCTTGCCTGTTCAACTCTGCAGTGCAATTTTTCTTTGACAGTTCATTGAGTTAACAGATGCATGAAAACTAAATCCTAAGCTGGCAGTAGATAAAATAGAGGAAACAATCTGATCAACACCAAAAAATCCTTAAAAGGCCCAGAAACTGGCATCCCTTGGTGTCTCTTGGACTTGAGAGTAAAACGGAAATAAACTAAGAAGAAAGAGATGATAGCTATTTCAGAAGCATTTGGATCCCTAATTTCCCCCTTTTCACTGCACACTGCTCAAATATTGTCCCTCTCCTATCCCAACAGAAGTTGGGAGATTTACTTTCTGAATAAATTTGGATCTTGGGGTGGTCATATACAGCTAAGATTAGTGCACCATATTAAAAATAAGAGAATTATATGACTACATATGCATACCAAATGCTGAATGCTGAAATGCACAGCCCTTTATCTATATTTAGCTGCCAAGCCTCCACCTTAATTACGGAATATTAAAAGAAGTTTCTTTGGAGTTTGACTAGCCCAAGAGAAAAGAACTAAAGATACTGACATTGAGGGGTTTTTTTCCCCAAAATGTGCTTCCCACCCACATCACCCTATGGTAAAACTCCAAGTATACGGCTCCATCCGCAAGCACAGAGCTTCCAATCAGTTTCCACAAATGTTATTTGGTTATGGCATATATCCACAAAGTACATAAATCTGAAGCGCACAGCTCAATCATTTTTTTTCACGTGTATACACCAATGTAAACACCCCACAGATCAATGTATATAACATTTCCACAAAGCCAGAACACTCCCTCTTGCCCCTTCTGAGGCACTGTCCACTCAGAGGTAATTGCTTTCTGACTCATATCACCATAGGATTTGTTTGGCCTGTTTTCAAAGTTCATGTAAAAGGAATGATCCTGCAGAACTCTTCTATTTGGCTTCTTGAGCTCAACATTACATCTGTCAGACTCAATCATGTTGCATATAGCAGAAGTTTGTTCTTTAAATTGCTATATAGCATTTTATTACACAAATAATCCATAGCTTATTCATTTGTCTGTTGAATAATGGTGGACAAATGGATTACTTCCAATATTTTGGCTATTACAAGTAAGGCTGATGGAAATATTCTCAAACATTTTGTGGGACATTTTGCTTGAGTGTACACCTGGAATAGCAGTAATGTTTCTGGGCAATAGGCAAGTAATATTTAGCTTTAGTAGACGTAGACAAACTGTTTTCCAAAATGTTTCTGTACATGCACACTCTCATCCAAATAATTGAGAGGTCCAGTTGCCTCATATTTTCAATAGAACTAGTTGTTCCAGTCTTCTTTCCTGACATTTTATTACAAAAAGTTTTAAAAACATACAGCAAAGTTGAAAGAATTTTACAGTAAACATTCCTTTACCAGTCACCTTTAACACTTTATTATACTTGCTTCCACACATCCATCTATTCATCCTTCACTCTATTTTATTTTAAAATCAACCTTATTGGGGTTCCATTTACATAAAATGTGTCTATTTTAGGCGCACATTTTAAGAGTTTGGACAAATTAACATACCTATGTAAACTACCACAGTCAAGATATGGACTTGACTCCAAGTCCCATGCAGCCAGCCATCTGAATTCTGTCATTGTAGATTAGGTTTGCTTTTCCCAGAGTCAAATAAAAAGAATCTTACAGTATGCACACTTATGTCTGGTTTCTTTGGCTCAGCTAAGTGTTTGAGATTCATCCATGTTGTGGTGTATATCAGCAACTTATGTTTTCATTGCCGAGTAGTATTCTGTTGTATACCACAATTTGTTTATGCCTTCTATAGCTGATGGGGATTTTGGCTGTAACTATTTTTGATCATTATGAAAAAAGCAGCTATGAACACTCATGTACAAATTTTTGGGTGAACACGTTTCATATGATAACTGTATGTTCAGTATTTTTAAAAATATTCATTTTCCAAAGCAGTTACACCACTTTACATTTCTACCAGCACTATAGGGGGATTCCAGTTGCTCATATTTTTTGTTGTTTAGACAGGGTCTTGTTCTGTCACCCAGACTGGAGTGCAGTGGTGTGATGATCTCAGCTTACTGCAGCCTCAACCTCCGGGGTTCAAACAATCTTCCCAACTCAGCCTCCCAAGTAGCTGGGACCACAGGCATGTGCCACCAGACCTGGCTAATTTTATATTTTTTGTGGAGATGGGGTTTTGACATGTTGCCCAGGCTGGTCTCAAACTCCTGGGTTCAAGTGATCTGCCTGCCTTGGCCACCCAAAGTGCTGGGATTAGAGGCATGAACCACTATGCCTACTCCAGGTGTTCATATTCTTGTTAGCGCTGGGTATTGCCAGTCTTTTTATTTTAGCAATTCCAGGAGGTAAATTGTAATATTACACTGTAGTTTTAATTTGCATTGTTCTGATGACTGATGATGTTGAGTATCTGGAAACTTGCCTTTGGAACTCAGTCATCGTGTTGTGAGAAGGCCTAGACTACAAGGAGAGGCCATGGGAAAGTATTCTAGTTGACTGTCCTAGCTAACTTCCTACCCATAAGGTCTAATACTCAGTGTCAACAACCAGAGATCTAATTAAACAAGAGAACAGATGGTTCATTCTCCAGCCTCTTAGCCATCAAGGAGACATCACATGGCGTAGAGATGAGGTATCCAAACCAAGTCTTGCCCAAACTGAAAGTGAGTAAAATAAATGTAGTTGTTATTTAAAGCCACAAAGTTTTGGAGTGGTTTGTTACACAACAATAGGTACCTGGTACTGATTTTGGTTATTATAATCATAATTTTCTTTTTTCAACTTTTGCTAGCCTCATAAAATGAGGTGGCACAGCTGTTTCCTTTTTGTTTATTCTCTGTAGAATTGTGTAAGATTAAATGGAATCTTTCTACAATGTATGCATAGATCAAAACTTTACATTGTAGCCCAATAATATATGAAGTTGTCAATTAAAAATAATGAATACATTAAAATTTTACTTAGATTAAATTTTTTAAATTTAGTTTTTCATTAAATAGTTGAGGGAATTAAACAGTGCAACTATCTAACCTTGAATTTTTCTTTGTGGTTAGTTGTTGATATTGATTTCGTTAATAAATATGAGAATATCCAGCTTTCTGTCTCAAATTACGAAAACTGCCTTAGATTTTAAAAGTTTTATTTTTCAGGAGTTTTGTTATCAAATTTGTAAGTAAACATATTTTTCAAAATATCCTCTTATTATCCTTTTAATGCCTGTAAAACCTGTGTTCTATTTCTTTTCTCTTGATCAGTCTGGCTAGGGGTTAATCAATTTTGCTGATTTTCTTCAAAGGGCCAACTTTCACTTTGTTACTTTTCTCTATTGTTTGTTTTTATTTCATTGTTTTTATTTCTTTCTTTTTACTTAGGGTTTACTTTGCTTCTTCTCTCCTAGCTTTTAAAGTTAGAACATTGTTATTAACTATAGACCTTTTTTCCCTAATACAAGCACTTAAAGCAGTAAATTTCCCTCTAAGCACAACTTTAGCTGCATTTCCAACATTTTGGTGTTACATTTTTAATATAATTCATCTCAAAATATTTTCTAATGTTCCTTAAATTTATTATTTGACTCATAGACTTTCTATTTGCATTGCTTAATTTTCAAATATTTTGATTTTTAAATTTATTGGTGTTATTGATTTATAATTTAATTTCATCTAAGTTGGACATAATATATATGAATACAATCCTTTTTATTTATTAACATTTATTTTATGACCCTCTCTATGATTTATCTTGGTGAGTTGACCATGTGATTTGAAAGACTGTGCATTTTATAAGTAGCTGCTTACGGTATTCCATAAGTATCAACTAGGTAAAGAAAGTATGATTCAAATATTTTATATATCTATTAATCATTTTATCTACTTGTTCTACCACCTTTTGGGAAAAGATGTTAAAATATTTAGCTATAATTGCATAATTTCCTATTTTTCCCTTTAATTCTTTTAATTTTTGATTAATGTATTTTGAAACTCTTTCATAAGATGAAACCACATTTATTATTATATCTTCAGGATGAGTTGATCATATTATTATTAAGAAACATCTTCCTTTATCTCTGGTAATACTCTTTGTCTTAAAGTCTATTTTGTCTAATTTTAACATAGTCATTCCAGCTTTCTTATACTTAGTATTTTTGTGTTATTTCTTACCACTGTGTGAAAAATCACTCTGAAAAACTAAAGCTGAACATATGCAGAAACTGTGACCCCAGAATTCTACTTCTAGACATATACTCCACCAAAATATGTATGTATACTCTCAAAAGTCATGTACTAGAATGTTTATGTCACTACTATTTATAAAATACCAGACTGGAAATTGTCTAAATACTTATGAACAATATTAATATAACAAGTGAAATGTGGTATATTTATCAGTGGAGAATTAGCAGCAAATGAATGAATGAAACATAGCTTTGTGCTTCCTGCCCTCCTCCGTGCCCTGAGAATTGGGAGTGTCTATTATAGTTATTCCATGTCTATATCACCATTACATGAGGCACATGTGTGTTGGGGGGTGGATAAACTGTCTCTTACATTCTTGGGTCTTCAGATTGAAAGGAGCAGTACCCAGGAAACTGCATTTGAGAACATTGATTTTTACCTGTACCTCATTTAAATGACAACATGGTAGACATTAACATGATGTGGCAATGGGATGAGATTCTGAGGCTTTTGGAAGGGGGTTGAGTCTATTTTGAATGTGGGAAGAATGTAAATAATTTGTGGCAAGTGTGCAGGCTGTGGCAAATTAAAGAGGACAATTTTTTGCCACTCTTCCTATTGAGAGACAAAGCTTATTTTTTTTCCCTTAGTGACTTGTTTGACCAATAGAAGGCAGTGAAAGTGATATTCTGGGGTTTTCATAGGCTAGTTTGGAAAGTTTATGACTTGGTCTCTTAGAATGTTTGCTCTCACAGTGCTTGCTTTCAGAACCTGCTGCCTTGCTGTGAGCTGTCCAAGTGATGACCACCTATGGGTGTTCAGGCCTAACAAATAAACAGAGAATGCATGAGTTATTTTTTTAAATGCTATGGATACAACTAGGCTATTTGTTAAAAAATTAAAAGTAAAAGCAGTTCTTCTTCTCCCACTATACCACAATACAAATGGCAGGTAAATTAGAAATTTAAATGTAGTACTTAAAACTTAGAAGAAATAACTACGTGAAATTTTCCTCATTTATGCATGGAAAAGACTTGTGTGTGTAAAGATAATGGAAAAACAACAAAAAGCAAAATATCTGTCAATTTTGAATACAAAAATTATTTTTACACTTATTTTTAATGGACAAATAATAATTGTATCTGTTCAGGGGTTACATAGTGATGTTTTGACACATATATTGTATAGCAGTCAGATCATAGTAATTAGCATATCCATCATCTCAAACATTTATCATTTCTTTCTGTCGGGAATGCTCAGTATCCTCCTAGCTATTTGAAACTATAAACTGTATAATGTATTATTGTTACCTATCGTCATCTTACAGTGGTATAGAATACTAGAACTTGCCTTGCTATTAACTGTAATCAAAAATAATTTTTAAAAAATTAACTAAGAATAAGCAGTGACCCAAATAAAAAATAATAATAATTTTAAAAGTACATTAATGTATAGGAAAAAAAGTACCCATAATAAAATATTTTGTTATCTTTGGTATCCATTTAAAAGGCATGAACATTCCAGAGAAAAGGGCAAATACATTAACAGGACAATCTGAGGAATAATTATCCATGGCTTAAAATCAGATGAAATGAATATTCAATCTTACTAGTAACAAAGGAAATGCAAGTTTTAAAAACAATTTGATTGTTTTATTTTATTTAAGTTCTATTATAAACTATTTTATTTGTATAAACTTAGAGGATACAAGTACAGTTTTGTTACCTGTGTATATTTCATGGTAAACTCTGGGCTTTTAGTGTAACCATCACCAGAATATGGTACATCGAACCCATTAAGCAATTTCTCTTCCCTCCACACCCTCCCACTTTCCCATCCTCCTGAGTCTTCAATGTCTGTTATTTCACTCCCATGTCAATGTGTGCACATTATTTAGCTCCCACTTAGAAGCAAGAACAAGTGGTGTTTGTCTTTCTGTTTCTGAGTTATTTCACTTAAGATAATGGCCTCCAGTTCCATCCATGTTGCTACAAAAGACATGATTAAAAAAAAATTTTTTTTTTTGAGATAGGGTCTCGCTCTGTCACTCAGGCTGGAGTGCAGTGGTGCAAACATAGCTCACTGCAACCTCACCTTTCTTGAGCTCAAGTGATCCTCCTACCCTAGCTTCACTAGAAGCTGGTACCACAGGTGTGCACCACTATGCCCAGCTAATTTGTAAAATTGTTTTTATAGGAATTGGGTTTCACCATGTTACACAGACTGGTTTCAAACTACTGGGCTCAAGAAATCCTTCCACTTTGGCCTCCCAAAGTGCTGGGATTACAGGTGTGAGCCACCATGCCCAGCTTGATTTCTTTTTTTATGGCTGAGTAGTAGTTCACTCTGTGTGTGTGTGTGTGTTTGTACATACACACTACATTTTCTTTATCCAATCATCTGTTGATGAACAGTTTGATTCCATATCTTTGCTATTGTGAATAGTGCTACAATAAACATCCAGGTGCAGGTATCTTTTTGATATAGCAATTTCTTTTCCTTTGAGTATATACCTAGTAGCGAAATTGCTGGATCAAATGGTAGTTCTATTCTCAGTTCTTTGAGAAATCATACTGTTTTCCACAGAGGCGGTACTAATTTACATTCCTACCAACATTGTATAGAGGCTGTACTAATTTACATTCCTACCAACATTGTATAAGTGTTCAATTTTCTCTGTATCCTTACAGCAGCTATTATTTTTTAACTTTTATAGTAGCCATTCTGACTGGTGCAAGATGATATCTTATTATGGTTTTAATTTGCATTTCTCTGATGATTAGTGATGTTAAGCATTTTTTTCATATATGTTTTGTTTTGCTCTAAACAGAAGAAAAGGGTACACATTTATTTAATACAAGTTTTACATGACACAGAGCTTTCTTAAGGAAATGAAGATCCAACAATGCAGTTAGGGTTTGAACACTTACATACTGAATTAGATGAAGAATAGTGAATTGTGAAAACGTGACAAGGCAAAGGGGTTTGGGTTGGGGTAGTTAATTGGGTGGAACTGACTAGAAAGATAAAGTTTAGTCTAACAAGGTTTCTTTATATACATTTCTCTTAGCCTCAATTTCTGTCCTTGATAATAAAAATAATAGTTTCCTCTAGTATAGGGAGGGAATTTTTCACAAGGAAATGTCATCTCTTGTTTTTAAGAAAAAGAAAACATGTCAGAGCAATCTTTCTGCACCTGCTGTTTTTCAAGTGCCTTCAACTCAAAATAGTCATTATGTCAAAGTGACTCACTGGGGTATGGTTATATGTTTTCTTTTGAAAAATGTCTGTTCAAGACACTTTTCAAAAGAAGACATATATGAGGCCAACAAACATATGAAAAAATGCTCATCATCACTGGTCATTAGAGAAATGCAAATCATAACCATATTGAGATACCACCTCATGCCAGTTGGAACGGTGATCATTAAAAAATCTGGAGACAACAGATGCTGGAGAGGATGTGGAGAAATAGGAACACTTTTACGCTGTTGGTGGGAGCGTAAACTAGTTCAACCATTGTGGAAGACAGTGTGGCAATTCCTCAAGGATCTAGAAATAGAAATTCCATTTAAGCCAGCAATCCCATTACTGGATATATACCCAAAGGATTATAAATTATTCTATTATAAAGACATACGTACATGTATGTTCATAGCAGCACTGTTTACAATAGCAAAGAACCAACCCAAATGCCCATTGATGATAGACTGGACAGGGAAAATGTGGCACATATACACCATGGAATGCTATGCAGCCAAAAAAAATGATGAGTTTGTGTCCTTTGCAGGGACATGGATGAATCTGGAAACCATTATTCTCAGCAAACTGACACAAGAACAGAGAATCAAACACTGCATGTTCTCACTCACAGGTGGGTGTTGAACAATGAGAACACTTGGGCACAGGGACGGGAGCATCAC
>CAUYLG010058371.1:0-15240 GCA_963573385.1 Cacajao melanocephalus
GGCGGGCAGATCACCTGAGGTTGGGAGTTCAAGACCAGCCTGACCAACATGGTGAAACCCTGTCTTTAAAAAAAAAAAAAAGGAATCCTGTTGTGCCAGATGGGGATCGTGAACAGGAAAGACGTGGTGACTTGGAAGAGCTGAAGTCCATGAGACATATTACGTATAGTGGCCTGGATGCTATACTTGTTTTAGAGATGGGCTTGCCATCCTTTCAGCCGCCTTCCAATCCTGTTATGTTCGGGGAGGCTCAGCAAGTGTTTATATAACAGGCTATGATGGACAAGATACAGGAAAATTTCCTGTGGTGCCTGCCCTGGCTGTGTTCCCTCTTTAAACAATTGAGGGTGCTAAGAAGTGATAGCCAGGAATGCACAAGGGGGTGCAGTGCCTGTCCAGGTGATTCTGCATCTGATATGGACCAAAACATAAAACACTTAGAACTGAAAGGGAAACACGCCAACCTGTGAACTCATCCTTGGCACTTCTGCTTGGCCCTGAGGGCTTTCTTTTGGTCTGGCTTAGATAGATTGGGTTGCTAATGTTTTTGCTGTTGTTATTTTGAGATGGAGTCTTGCTCTGTGGCCCAGGCTGGAGGGCAGTGGCATGATCTCAGCTCACCACAACCTCTGCCTCCCGGTTCAGGCAATTCTGGTGCCTCAGCCTCTGAAATAGCTGGGACCACAGGTGTGTGCCACCTCGCCTGACTGATATTTGAATTTTTAGTAGAGATGGAGTTTCACCGTGTTGGCCAGGCTGGTCTTGAACTCCTGATCTCAAGTTATCTGCCTGCCTGGGCCTCACAAAGTGCTGGGATGACAGGCGTGAGCCACCACGCCCAGCCGTTAGTGTTATTTTTACTGACCTTAGGTGATGAAAATGTGACTGGTTCTATGGTGGCTGTGGTGGGGGTCAGGGAGGTGTGACTCCTAGGTTCCCTCTGGGTTCAGCATCCAGCAAAAGGATGTGCCAGCCAACTTTGGGGACTTGTTTTCTCTTGTAGAGCTGATGAAGGTATTCAGCCGGATCCTTACTATGGTCTGAAGTACATTGGGGTCGGTAGAGGAGGCACTCTTGAGTTGCATGGACAGAAAAAGCTCTCCTGGACATTTCTGAACAAGACCCTTCACCCAGGTGGCATGGCAGAAGGAGGCTATTTTTTTGAAAGGAGCTGGGGCCACCGTGGAGTCATTGTTCATGTCATCGACCCCAAATCAGGCACAGTTATCCATTCTGACCGGTAAGGTTTGCCTTCACTTAAACATATACTCATTCATTCAGAGTACACTTACTGAGTGTGCTCTCTGGCCAGGTGCCACTCTAGGTGTTGGGAGAACAGCAGTGAATGAAACAGATGGGAATCCCTGCCTTCAAGGAGTTCTGTCCTTCCCCAGGCATTTGCCTAATGATGCTGAGTTGAAGAGGAGCAAGCATGCACACATATGTACACACAACAGGTTCAGATCGTGATCATTAGTAGTAAGTGGGGAAAAGACAGATGCTAGAGTGTAACTAGGGAAGACCACTTTGAATAGGGTGGTCAGGGAAAGGCAGTGTAAAGAAGCAATGTTTGAGCTGAGAAATGCAGGGTAAGGATATATCAGGGAAAGAGTATTCAAGATAGAGAGCAAGTGCAAAGGGCCGGAGGTATGAAAAGATGTGACATTCTCAAAAGACGGGAAGACCGCCAGAGCCACGGGAGCACAGCGGGTAGTGGAAGAGCAGCACACAGTCATGTGGAAGTCACAAATCCAGGCAGGGCAGGACCTTGCAGTCCACGATAAGGAGGTGGTTTTTCTTCTAAGTGGGAAGCAAAGTCGCTGAAAGGCTTTAAGAAGGGCATGATCTGATTTAAAAGAATGTTCTGGCTGCTACGTAAAGAATGGTTTTAATCGTGGAGGCAAAAGCAAAGATGATGCAGGGGGTTAGGAAGCTTCTCCTGTGGTCAAGGCAGGACATGGCAGTGGTGAAGACCCAGAAGCAATGGCGGTTAGTGGGTGTACCTGAGAGAGGTTTGGAAGGCAACGTGGGCAGGTGTAAGCTGGCAGATTCTGCAGAGGCTGGACCTGCCCTGCAATCCCAGGGGCTTTCATCCTGGCCCTGCAGAGGGAAGGACAGAGGTGGGGTAGACAAGTAGAGACAGAGCTATCCGGGGGCTGCTGGGGGAGGGAGTCAGGCACATTCCTCAAGAACAGGGTCCAAGCCATGAGTGTCACCATAAAGGCAGCAGGAGCCAGCTGCGGTCAGGGGCAGGGTGGGCAAGAACTGAAGAGCTTGCTGGTACTCACAGACGCCCAACCTTGCCGGTAAATATTAGTAGCTATAATGCAGTCACTAGACTTTCTTCCCGCAAAACACTGTTCATCACTTCACCTGTCAAATGTACTTTGATCCTCATCAAAATTCTGTGAGGAAGGTTCTGTCATTATCCACCTTAAACAGATGAAAGTGCTGAGGCTCACGGGGCTAAATTTACTCAGTCACAAGGTTGGAAACTGTTGGAGATGGGATTCAAACCCAGGTGTGCCTGTATCGCCTCCACAGGCTGCCTGGTGACAGCCATTTGCCTTGGCCTGAGCCTGAGCAAGCCTGAGCCCACAGATAACAGCTGACACCTTGATTGACACAAAGTATACCAGGGAGCCCTTGCCTTCATACTAGAGAGGTTGGCCTCTTCAATTGTGTGCTGATCTTTTCGGTGCTGTTTTTTAAGTACAACTCTGTTACTTGAGAGATCCAACTTAAAGTTTATGTACTGGCCTCTTAACGAGCAGTGATCTGGACAGATGCTGCGGAGATTGCACAGACAGAATGCCTGCTTGTTGCGAATATCTTTTGCCTAAAGTATGTGCTGGAGATCTCAATAATGTGATAGATAAATGTGTATGAGTAAAGATATTAATAAGCACACACACACAGAGTAAATGCAGGCAAAAGTCATCTGAGAAGGTTACCTACAAGAGCAGGAACTTAGGTCAGCTGTTGAAAGGTAGTAGGTGTTTGATCAGGTAGAGAAAAGGTGGGAAGGAATGATGAAGACAGGAGTGGGCAGGAGGGGTGGTCACTGGGCACTGAGAAGCACTCGGCTTGCAGCAGGAGCTTCCTGGGGAGGGACAGTGGAGGGTTTGCAAGGTTAGGTGGGGTTGGACCAGATTGTGCCAACAGTTGAAAACAAGTGTGAGGACCCAGGAGCACCTATCTAGCTGCACCAGTACCAACACTGTTTTTCTTTTCCAAAAACCTCCTTAAATTATTTTTCCAGATTCACTTTAGAACTATGTTTCTTAAGTTCCAAGACATATTCTTAGGAATTTCCACTGTAATTGCACAAAATCTTTATCCTTACATGGAGGAAAGTTGGAGTCATTACAAAATTGTGTCTTTGCTTTGTAAATTCTTCTCACCAGCGGTATGATTTGTATTTTGTGAATATTTTCTGTGTATGAGTATAGGTTATCTGTTAATTTGGAGATGATCAGTTCTTGCTATTATAAGAGATCTGCTGTCTAACATTGCACAATACTATATAGTACACTTAAAATTTTAAGAGGGTAGATCTCAAGGTAGGTGTTCTTACCACAATAAAGTAAAATAATTTTTAAAAAGTAAGTGGAAGAAAATAGCAATGCAACAACATTTGCAATACTCAAATATTATGTGACTGCTACTGTGTGAATCAGAGATTACATTTTAATGATTCTAAGATGCATTATCATAAGAATTATTAATGGGTCAATAAATAAACTTTAAGTTGGATCTCTGCAAGTAACTCTCTGCAAGCTACTCTGGGGTGGGGTAAGGGATTTAGGACACTCTCCATGTCATCTCTAAGAATTCTGAGATCGGTGTCTTAGTCTGGATCAAAGATACAAATTCCTAATGCCCTAGGTATCTGAACTATCTCTAAAAGCCAGGCTCTTGCAAGAGGCACGATCCTCTGCCTCCAGGATGAAAGGGGAACATCAAAAGTCCTAGACCTCAAGCATGTGACCCACTCAACACCCTGGAGCTTGAAGTCTCCACTGCTACAATCATTTCTTTGGCATTTTACTCCGCAAATGAACATGATGGTCAAATCCCTTCTGCCTGGATATTACTGTATGGTATGCAAAATCATTACACTTGTTCTTTAAAAAAGCGGCTTCCTTCTTTAAGAATCACAGCCCCCAGGATATCGGATAGCGTGTTAGCTGTTGCAGCACAGATGTGTGCTTAGAGCTCTCTTTTTTGGCTGTTGTCAGGACTATTCAAATCTCTTCTCTCCGCCCGTTTTAGGTTTGACACCTATAGATCCAAGAAAGAGAGTGAACGTCTGGTCCAGTATTTGAACATGGTGCCCGATGGCAAGATCCTTGCTGTTGCAGTGAATGATGAAGGTTCTCGAAATCTAGATGACATAGCCAGGAAGGTGATGACCAAATTGGGAAGCAAACACTTCCTACACCTTGGATTTAGGTACTGCCCCTCACTTCAGCCGCCACTGGGCTCTGGAACACTGAAGCCACCCTATCCCACTGAGAATGTACCTTTCCCATCTCTTGTCCCCACAGCCATACCATCCTAAATGACCTAGTGGATGCAGGGATTTACATTTGACATCCGCATTTGATATGTTTGGAAATTGTTCTTAAAGAAAGCTTGTTTTTTCTTACAAGCATAGTTCACTCATAAAACACAAAAGCTCTCTGTTTATATGAACTCATTCATTCAGCCAGCCGCTTACAAAGTGCTACGTGAGCACCTACTGTGTGCAAGAGCCATGTCTCTGATGTGCAGCTAATATTCATTTTCCCTTTCTTTGGGAAAGGGGTCATGTCATGGCTTGGGGATTGGCAGACAGTTTTTGAGAGATTATGCGAAGTGTCTCCACCGAGCCAAATGCCCGAGGAGAAGCAGCCCTTTGCCATGTTCTAGTGTGTATTGTGTTTGCCTTGGAATGCAGCATCATGTCTGACATTGGCATGCACATACATTGGCACCAAAAGGGGGCTGTTGGCTCCATAGTAAACACGCCTTTTTAGAAAAATCTAATTTAAAATTCCAGGATACATGTGCAAGACGTGCAGGTTTGTTACATAGGTAAACGTGTGCCATGGTGGTTTGCTGCACCTATCAACTCATCATTCAGGTATTAAGACCAGCATGCATTAGCTGTTTGTTCTGATGTTCTCCCTCCCTCTGGCCCACTCTGCCAGGCCCCTCCCTGCCTGTTGCGCCCCTCCCTGTGTCCATAGTAAACACGCCTTTTTTAAAAAAATTATTTATTTATTTATTTATTTTTAAAGACGGGGTTTCACCGTGTTGGTCAGGCTGGTCTTGAACTCCCGACCTCAGATGATCTGCCCGCCTTGGCCTCCAAAGTGCTTGGATTACAGGCGTGAGCCACCACACCCGGCCCGTAAACACGCCTTTTTATCATGTTGAATCAAATCTCAGCTCAGTGGAAAGTTGAGGGTATCTGTCCCTTGGCTATTTGGAGATTATAATGCTCCTTCCTTCAGCTTCCCACTTCTAGGGGCAAGATGAGAGGTGAGCCAGAGACTTTCCTGGGCTTGGAGCAAAGCAGTTTTGCTGGCTAAGCAGAAACGCCCTGGGCTAGGGAGGGGTGCTCCAGGTTCCAGAGTGCATTCCGACAGCCCAGAGACAACTTCTCCTGGACGGGAAATTCGAGCAGGAAACCTGAGCAGCCAAAGATGACAATGATACCTTGGAATCGCAAGGCTCTTTTGTCAGGAAACACTAATTGCACTTCCATTCTGTTCTTTTATAAACCAAAAGGCCAGTCTATTAATTTACAGTGAGCTAGAAATACCAGGGAACTGACTGCTTAGAGCCTCAGCAGCAGAAGAAAGTGGCTGAGGCCCCAGATCTGGCATCCAGTGGCCTGAGTTTGAGCCTGGTTGCACCTCCTAGGAGGTGTGACTGCAGGCAAACGACTCATTCTCTTTGCCTGGTCCTATAAAATGGGATATACCAATGGGACAATTAAATGTGGTAATATGAGCAAAATATTTGTCATCCCATCTGGCACAGAATAAGCACTCCAGAAATGTTAGCAACTATTTTCTCCTTATAAACAAGAGCCACTGGAAAGATGGGCACTCACCATCTTTTGCCCATCTGTTCACATGGGTAAAGGAGATATGTAGGCAGAAATCACATTTCCACGCCTCATTTGTATAGAGACACTCTTTGAGTGAGAAACTTAAGGCATCTAAAATCAGTAGGAGAACTGAGACTTGGACCCTTCATCTGTTCACCCATTTGGGAAATGGTTATTGAACACATCAGATCGGAGGTACTTGGTTAGACCAGGTGTCCTGAGCTCTCAGGGGAAGGCAGATGTGAATGGAAATTGGTGATGAGGCATGAGAGAGCAAGAGAGTGGGCAAAGGGAATTTCGTGCAGATGCACAGGTGAGGATGAGGCCCAGCAGGTCCCTTAGAGAGACCAGCAGCTCTGGAGGCCAAGGGGCAGAAGAGTGGCTCTTCCGAAGAAGGTGGGGATGGCCAGGCAATGGCAATATGCAGGAGAGGGCAAGGGGTGACAGGTGAGGCTGAAGGGTGGGGGCAGAGGGCGTTTGATTCCGTGCCAACAAGCTTGGACTTTATCCAAGAGGCAATGGGGAGCTACTGAAGGATTTAGGCAGGTGAGTGGGCAGTCAAATCCCCAACCTTGGTTAAACACCATTCAGTAGTGACCCACTTTCCAAGACAAGAGATCAAAACAACAATGAGAGCCATTCAGCACCAAAATCGATTGACAGCTTAGAGTAAGAGAGCTTATGAGAAGAGAGGGCTACTGTAGAGGAAAACCTCTTTCCTTCTACCTTCTAAGTCCTTGGCTGGAGCACCTGCAACAAATCACTGATTAACAGGAGAGCAGCACACAGATGCATTTCAGGTGGGAAGTTTTACATGACATGGGAGCCTTCATAAGGAAACCAGGACCCAAAGAAACAGTTAAACTGAGTGCCGGTACACAAGCTTTGATGAAGTGGAGAGTTGTGGGAAAATGTGATAGGACAGAGAATTGAGTCAAGCACAGTAAACGGGGAAAACTTAGCACGGTCTGTTCCTGCAGATTCCTCTTGGCTTCCTTCTGCCTTTGGGGATAGGGATGCTCTTTCCCTGGGAATAAGAAAGGCCCCTCTCACATAAGGGTCTTGGACCTGCTTCAGGGGAAAGTCAGAAACTCCTGCCTGACATTTCTCAAATTCCGTGAGCTTGAAATATTCAATATGCCAAGCTGCCATTTTTGGGGGTAGCATCTCCTGAACCCCATTACTGCATTAGGCATGATACAAAATGCCTAAGACAAAATGGGGTAAGAAAACCTTCCTGCCCTAAAGCAGCAGATACTTGCATGAAGGAAAGATGGGTGTAAAATTTTTCAAAACCTTAGATCTTCTTTTTCACCTTCCCTCCCCATTAAGAAGAGGCGTTTCTCTCCTTTCCAAGGCCCAAGGCAGATGGTTAAAGTGGTCAGTCACGTTGGCCTCTGATATTTTCCTTGAGCTCAACTCCAGGGGAGCTGAGCATGTTCTCTCTGGGAACATGTTTTCCTAAAGGTATCCAAGCACTTGCTTCAGGACATAATTGAGCTTGGCAGGTGGTATGGTAGGTCTGTTAGCTTGTTTATTTATTTGTGATTCATACTCCCACCTTCTGCCAGAATGGAGCTGAAGAGGCTCAGAAGAAGCAGACACCAGGCAGGCCAGGCAGGGGCTTGCAAAGAAAGGTGCTTCTTCTCGAGAAGAGAAAGCCAGCAAGTGAATGAATTTCCCCCAAACAGCAGGGAGGCACGGAGGGACGCTGTTTAACCTGATGCTGCATCCACTCTGCCCTCCCCCGACCCAACACCCCGTGCAGGTTCAGACTCATGAATAACTTTACTTTTTGTTTATTTTTTTTCTTTTTTTCAGACACCCTTGGAGTTTTCTAACTGTGAAAGGAAATCCGTCTTCTTCAGTGGAAGACCATATTGAATATCATGGTAATAAACAGCTTACAGGAGGCCTGATTCCCTCTAGTGTGTCTTTGACCAAGAGGCTCAGGGTTTTTCTGAACAGCCCATTTTTCTCTGAGCATGAGCTCCCAATGCCTAGATGAGTGAGCAGACGCTTAACTGGCCACCTTACATGGAAGTGGCAGAGTGCTGGCCAAAGGCCCATCACTTGCATAATATTTACCTTTTCATGGAAGTCTTCATTGACTTAATCTAAAACCTAGAAGAGGCATAGAAAAGATCAGAATTGGGATAGACGCAACAAGGGTGGTACTTTAAGAGCTGAAACCAAGCCGGGTGCGGTGACTCACGCTTGTAATCCCTGTACTGTGGGAGGTCGAGGCGGGCGGATCACTTGAGGTCAGGCGTTCGAGACCACCCTGGCCAATGTGGCGAAACCTGGTCTCTACTCAAAATAAAAAAAATAAATAAAAATCAATTAGCCAAGCATGGTGGCGGGTGCCTGTATTCCCAGCTACTTGGGAGGAGATCACGTCACTGCACTCCAGCCTGGGCAACAGAGCGAGGCTGCATCTCAAAAAAAATTCTAAAAACAGCTAAAACAACACTTTAGATGGGCTTTCACGACACAGTGGGAGCTTCCTTTGCCCAGCACAGGCTGCGGGCAGCACCATAGCTCTAACGCCCAGGAGGAATTCAGCCCGTGAGACATGCTGGAGGTCTACAATCTGAATTTGTTGGGAGGCTGGAACTAAACTTTCAAAATTAACACAAAAGAATGGACAATAATCTGTTTCCCAAGTGAATGAATGTCTTGATTTATTTACCTAAAAAATATTTGTAAATAAATGAGTCCGCGTCCATGTGTGTACGGGGGTTTCCTTGCCTTGGAATTACAACTTTTTGAATCTGGGGGTCTGTCCAGTTCCTAAAGGGTCTGGTTTCTCTGACAGGACACCGGGGCTCTGCCGCTGCCCGAGTATTCAAATTGTTCCAGACTGAGCATGGCGAATACTTCAATGTTTCTTTGTCCAGCGAGTGGGTTCAAGGTGAGAAGTTTCAGACAACTTGGTGACACCTAACAGTGGGACAGAAGACCAGAAATCTCTGTCTTTGCAGAACTAGATTTGTCTTATACCAGTCAGACCACTGTAACTTTTGCAGGATCAACTAAAAATGTGCAGCTGAAAGTTGTCTTTAATTAATCAAGCCACTTTAGCCCATAGCCCAAAAGAAGGTTCTCCCCTGGTTAAGATTTGAATTTCATCTCAGCTGGGGTCTGTGGCATTCAGCTTAGTTCATGGCATCTCTTTGATGTGCCAGGCAATGGCATTGAACAGGAAACGCAGATAGGAACGGAACCTGCCCTTCAAGTAGCCCACATGCAGGGACTGCCGAAAGCCGTCATCCTAGTTGCAGTCCTTGGATAATGGATTTACAGATGGGTTTTCTTTCTTTTCTCTTTGCTTTTGCGATAACCCGGAACATAAATTGCTTTTACCAAAGTAAGAAACCTCATTAAGGAAAACTCATTTTTTAATTAAAACGTGGGAGAATGGGCAGCTTGTTGAGAGTCACCCAAGCCCCAGCCTGGTGCAACCACGGACACATAATACTCAGTTCCCATGGTGCCAAGGATGCCAGGAGACCGCCCTGAGTGTGACTTGCCCTCGCAGGCAACTTCTGTCTGACTCTGCTGTTTGCTTTTTGCCCAGATGTGGAGTGGACGGACTGGTTCGACCACGATAAAGTATCTCAGACTAAAGGTGGGGAGAAAATCTCAGACCTTTGGACAGCTCACCCAGGAAAAATCTGCAATCGTCCCATCGATATACAGGTACCAAACTCAGCAAAAATAGAAAATAGAAATGTACTGTTTTGAAGAAGACTCTATAGATCACAGACGTTCTTGTCACTTGGGTGTTGTGATTGTCATGGCCCTCCTGTGAGGCAGGTCAGCCGAAGAGTCCCGTACCCACTTTAGAGACGGAAGCAGAGGCTTACTGTCTGCCCAAAAGCGAGGGCTGGTTCTCTCTTGAGTTCAGCTTCTGAGTTCCTTCTCTTTAACTTGCTTCTTCAGCCATGGCTGAGAGTGCCCCCACCGCAGGGATGGGTTTGGCCTGCCCAGCCTCACTTCCCAGTTGATTTCCTTAGGGACCTTGAGTGCACGGGATGCAGCTAGGGTTTGGGGTACAGGCCAGGCCAGCCCAGATGGCGAACACACGCGCGGCCTTGTTCTCGACTGAGCTAGATCAAAGCCAGCATTCACAGAATGGACAGTGTTTGCTCAAAATCTTCACTTGGAGTCAATTCCATCTGAAGGGGACCTTGATGTTCTCAGTTGACTGCATCAAGACAGTGTTGAGTAAATACACAGGCCTCATAATTCACCAGCTCAGCCAGTGGGGTACTGAGCTTCGGGCACAACAGGAGAGGCGGGAGAAATAGGCAAGGTGAATGAGATTCCCTTCCTATGCCTAGTCTCGTTACAAGACAAGATCTGAGGCTGCTTAAATACTTGATGGAGAATTAGAAGCCACTGGAGCCAGGCTCAGTGACTCACGCCTATAATCCCAGCACTTTGGGAGGCCGAGGTGGGCAGATCACTTGAGGTCAGGACTTAGAGACCAGCCTGCCCAGCATGGTGAAACCCCCTCTCTACTAAAAATATGAAAAAAAAAAATCACCTTGGCATAGTGGCGGGTACCTGTAATTCCAGCTACTTGGAGGGCTGAGGCAGGAGGATTCCTTGAACCCAGGAGGTAGAGGTTGCAGTGAGCTGAGATTGCACCACTGTACTCCAGCCTGGGTGACAGAGCAAGACTCCGACTCAAAAAAAAAAAAATGGCATTTGAGAAAGGCCATCCCCGCCCATAGTATCCTCCTTTAGCCAATAAAAATAGCGACCACATGTGTACAATACTTTTTCCTAGAATCTTGAAGCTCAAGTCCCAGGGCAGCTCGGGTTCCAGGCCATCTGTCTGTGCTTTCAACCCGCTGCACCATCCTGGCCAGAACTAACTTCTACCCTCTGTCCTGCATCGTAGGAGGATCCTCTGTTCTGCACTTAGCAAAGGCTGGAGAAAACTTTCTCATTCTTTGGCGAAGGCTCTTCCCTTCACATGGCTCCAATGTTATTGAGAAGGATTTACCCAGATTAAGTTGCAAGTCGCAGATTCTCCTTGGGTCCAACAGAATCAAAAAGCACTGATCCCCCATAGCACGTACTTTCCAGATTTAATTTTAATTTTCTCTCGTAACCTTGAACGTTCCAGCTTGAATTCTGAAATAGCCATAATCTTATCCTTCCAGTTCACTTGACCACAGGAAGTCTAGCTCGTTACCAATATCCCCTCTCCAAAGGCTTCTGGAAATGCTCAAGGAATGCTTACGTGGTCTACGAATCTCTCCTGGTGTTTGCTCTGCCGGTCGTCTGGCTGCAGACACTGCTGATTGGAAGACCACCTCTCAGTGCCAGGAAAACAGCATTTCTTAGACATTTCCCATGTGTCCTAGCACAGACACAGGCACTTCTTTGAGTGTCCCAAGACACACAATTAAACCCAGGCTAAGAGCTCTGTGAGCCAAGACCCTTCGTGGGGACCCAACCCTACACTCTGTAACTATTAGTCTGTTGCCATATTGCAAGGCCTAGTTCTCTTCCAACAAAAACAGTCCCCTTGGCGAGACATTCCCCGAGTTCAAGTTCTCCATCATTTGAGGTCCAGAGAATAAAAGACCCAACAGCAGTGTGGTCCCGTTACTCAGAAGCTTAGACCAGTCTTCCCACAATGAAAGCACTCAGCACTCCCAATTCCATAATAAGACCTTTGGATTTTCTTGGCAAAACCAAGTTCTGTTGAGTTGGTCATCTAAAAGGTGAGAGTCATGTGCCTCCCATGGTGAAGTCAAACCTCCATCTCTGCTGAAGAGAAGGTGTTGCCATGCTGGAGAGGTCAGGCTTATTCCTAATTCTCGCCACCAACCTTTCACCAACGATCATCCCCAGACTTAGCTAGAGGATCTCTTTACATCCATCAAAGGTAAAAATGGTGATGGAGAATATGCTCCTGGATGTTTCCAAAACCAGAAAAACAAAGCCAGTCTTGTCTATGCTCACAAGAGGTGAGGGAAGCGGGATTTCCTCCTTTTTAGGTGACAAATGCATCAGCCAAAAGCTGAATGCCCTTGTTAATTAACCCAGGGGGAGACTGAAATGAAACAGAACTTCCCACGTGCTCATTTTTATCACAGTTGCCAAAATGCAGTTTTCTCTGGTCACCTGGTGCCTCTCACCTCCCCGGTCCTGAGCTCTCACGTGCTCCTCTTCCTGCTTGGCCTGCCCCCAGTGCCCAGCTCCGTGCCATACACGGTGGGTCCCGGGATACCTGCCATGCACTGACATAGTCAGAGCCTCTGGACCAGGGAGTGTCAAGGACATTTGCAACCTAGGCAAGATTGGAGGAGGCAGGTTGGGAAGAAAGAGGAAGCAGGAGGACTGCACAGTTCACCTCAAGAAAAGCTTTTCCAAGATCTGATATTTTGTGATTCTGAAAAAAGAATAGTAACGAAAACACTGTTTTATGTCTTGCCCTTTGTTCAGTTCTCCTTGGCTGAAAATCGTCTCACCTTTCACCTTCTCTCTTAAAACCCAGCCACCCTTCAAGGCCAGTGGGATCTACTGGACCCAGATTTCCCTGGGGGACATCAGGCAGTCTATGTGTTCCCCACAGCAGTCAGTTTAGTGGCGGGAGGTCAGCCTGATGGTAACAAAAACATATTTTGAAGCCAGAGAGATCTAAGTTGGCCAAAGAGATCGCAGCTCCACCACTTGTGAGCTTTGGCCTATCAGCAAGGTGTCCACAGGGCAGAATTTAAGAAAGCCCGCCCCCTCCAGTGCCAACTCTGCACTTTGCATGACCCTACGAGTGGATTTTAAATTACGTTTTGTGCCCTGGGTACCTCACTCACAGTCTTGTTACTTGGCACCTCAGTTTCCTCACATGTAAAAATAGGGGTAATAATTGCTTCCTCATGGGCGTGTTTTGTGGATTCAAAGCAATGAAATGTGCAAACTGAAAGTGGCCCACAAAGTTCTTATTATTTAAAATTAATTTATTGAACAGACACGGTGGCTCATGCCTATAATCCCAACACTCTGGGAAGCCAAGGCAGGTGGATCAACTGAGGTTAGGAGTTTGAGACCAGCCTGGCCAACATGGTGAAACCCCATCTCTACTAAAAATACAGAAATTAGTGGGCCTGGTGGCAGGTTCCTGTAACCCCAGCTACTCGGGAGGCCGAGGCAGGAGAATCGCTTGAACCCAAGAGACGGAGATTGCAGTGAGCCAAGATGGCACCACTGTTCTCCAGCCTGGGCACCAGAGTGAGACTCTGTCTCAAAATAAATCAATAAATCGATAAAATAAGATGAAATGAAATAAATTTATTATTAGTTATATTGATAATTATTTTGTTATTAATTATTATTAACAGAAATAACAGTAAAGTCAGCCTACTTAAAGATCTGTTTCTCTGAATATGGTGGATTCCTTTTTACTCTTCTTCTCCAAAACTGAGGTCACTCTAGGAAAAGGAAGAAAGGAAAAGCAGCAGAACTGGGTAGACGCTCTCTTGAAATTACTGCTGGATGTCGCACCTGGAGAAATCTCCAGCCCGTTCCATGGTGCTCTCAGGCTTGGTTCTCAATCTCGTGGCGTCTCCCACTGATGAACATGCTTGCCTCAGGGGAACATGTCAGGAGGCCCTAGGAGTTGGCTTACCTTAACTGACCTTGAGCTTACACCTGAACCCCTCTGAGCATCAGCGCTGACCTCCACCTAAAAGCAAGTTTGCGACCCTGTCTCTCTGGCTGTTGCAGATACCATCTGAGATAGTGGGTATGAGTGTGTTTTTGCAGGAAATGGCTGAGTTTTCACTGTGGCGGGACTCACATCCACATGGCTCTCCTTCTAAGCCAAAGATAACGGATCTGCTGGGTTCAGAACAATGTTTCCTAAAAAGCCTCCTCTTTTTTTTTGATCGGCTGTACTTTCCTTATTACCCCCGTCTGGTCCCTTTGGTCTCTCTGCCAAAGATGACAGCAGCGGCAGCCCTTGCTCTAAATTGCATGTCTCCGAATGACAGTCATGGTCAGGATGCAGACACACCCTGGCTCTTGGATAGGCCCCAGCTGGCAGGGATCGTGCCCTCCTGGTAGGGAGGAGAATTGCTCCCTAACATCTCCACCTGGCCTCTCACCAGCCCTCATCCACCAAGACCTCACTCTATGCCAGGCCCTGGGCTGAATGCTGGGGACAAGGGGGCAAAAACCTGCTCCTTGCCCTCCCAGAGCCCACCACGTAGTAGGAGGAGGTGGACATTTAAACAAAGGAAGTAGGCGGCCAGCGCCTTAGGGCAAGGGTGGGTGGGGCTTAGAAGTATTGCATTGTACTTATATAAGTCTGGGTTCAAGTTTTAGCTCTGCCACCACCTGGCTTTGTGATCCCGGGTAAGTGACCAAAGCCCTGCGAGGATCAGTTTCCTTATCTGTAAAACTAACAGCAGCCTCATAGTCTTGCTACGAAGATGAGATGAGATGATAGAGGTAAACATCTCGCTTTATAACTACGCAAGTTGTTCTCAAACTTTGTTGCCCATTAGAATCACCTGGGCAACTTTTAAAAGTCCAGATGCCCGCCGGGCACGGTGGCACATGTCTGTAGTCCCAGCTACTCAGGAGGCTGAGGTGGGAGGATCACTCGAGCCCAGGAGTTCTGGGCTGTAGTGAGCTATGCCGATCGGGTGTCCACGCTTAAGTTCGGCATCAATATGGTGACCTCCAGGGAGTAGGGGACCACCAGATTGCCTAAGGAGGGGTGAACCGGCCCAGGTCAGAAATGGAGCAGGTCAAAACTCCCGTGCTGATCAGTAGTGGGATTGCACCTGTGAATAGCCACTGCACTCCAGCCTGGGCAACATAGCGAGACCCTGTCTCTTTGAAAGAAAAAAATTTGTAAAAAATATAAAAGTTTAAAAAGAATGAAGTAAATTTTTTAAATGATCAAAAAAAAAAAAAAGTCCAGATGCCCATGCCGCACCCCAGACACAATCAAATCTGAGACTCCAAGGATGGGGCCTGGGCATGAGCATATTTTTTTTTTTTTTTTAAAGATGGGGTTTCACCATGATGGCCAGGCTGGTCTTGAACTCCTGACCTCAGGTGATCCACCCACCTCGGCCTCCCAAAGTGCTAGGATTACAGGCGTGAGC
>CAUYLG010058373.1:0-17052 GCA_963573385.1 Cacajao melanocephalus
GGGTCTTCTAAATTAACAATCATGTCATCTGCAATACAGACAATTTGACTTCGTCTTTTCCTAATTGGATAAACTTTATTTCTTTTTCTTGCTTGATTGCTCTGGCTAGAACTTCCAATACTGTGTAGAATAGGAGTGGTAAGAGAGGGCATCCTTGTCTAGTGCCAGTTGTCAATGGGAATGCTTCCAGTTTTTGCCCATTCAGTATGATATTGGCTGTGGGTTTGTCATAAATAGCTTTTATCATTTTGAGATATGTTCAGTCAATACCTAGTTTATTGAGAGTTTTTGGCATAAATGGCTGTTGAATTCTGTTGAAGGACTTCTCTACATCAATTGAGATAATCATGTGGTTTTTGTCTTTGGTTCTGTTTATGTGATGGATTACATTTATATATTTGTGTATGTTGAACCAGCCTTTCATCCCTGGGATGAAGGCTACTTGATTGTGGTGGATAAGCTTTTTGATGTGCTGTTGCATTCGGTTTGCCAGTATTTTATTGAAGATTTTTGCACTGATGTTCATCATGGATATTGGCCTGAAGTTTTCTTTTTTATTTGAATATCTGCTGGGCTTTGGTATCAGGGTGATGTTGGTCTCATAAAAAGAGTTAGGGTGGATTCCCTTTTCTTGTATTGTTTGGAATAGTTTCAGAAGGAATGGTACCAGCTTCTCTTTTTATGTATGGTAGAATCTGGCTGTGAATCCCTCTGGTCCTGGACTTTTTTTGGTTGGTAGGCTATTAATTGCTGCCTCAACTTCAGCCCTTGTTATTGGTCTATTCAGGGATTCAACCTCTTCCTGGTTTAGTCTTGGGAGGGTGTAGGTGTCCAGGAATTTATCCATTTCTTCTTGATTTACTGGTTTATGTGCATAGAGTTGTTTGTAGTAATCTCTGATGGTATTTTGTATTTCTGTTGAATCGGTGGTGATATTCCCTTTAACATTTTTTATTGCATCTGTGCAATTCTTCTCTCTTTTCTTTTCTGTTAGTCTGGCTAGTGGCCTAACTATTTTGTTCATCTTTTTTAAAAAACCAGCTCCTGGATTTATTGATTTTTTTGAAGGGTTTTTTTTTGTGTGTGTTTGTGTCTCTGTCTCCTTCAGTTCTCCTCTGAACTTAGTTATTTCTTGTCTTCTGCTAGCTTTTGAATTTATTTGATCTTGCTCCTCTAGCTCTTTTAATTGTGATGATAGGATATCAATTTTAAATCTTTCTTCACTTCTCATGTGGGCATTTAGTGCTGTAAATTTCCCTCTAAACACTGCTTTAAATGTGTCCCAGAGATTCTGGTATGTTGTGTCTTTGTTCTCATTGGTTTTGATGAACATCTTATTTCTGCCTTCATTTCATTATTTATCCAGTAGTCATTCAGGAGCAGATTGTTCAGTTTCCATGTAGTGTGATTTTGAGTGAGTTTCTTAATCCTGAGTTCTAATTTGATTGCACTGTGGTCTGAGAGACTGGATGTTATGATTTCTGTTCTTTTGTATTCACTGATGAGTGATTTACTTCCAATTATCTGGTCAATTTTGGAGTAAGTGTGATGTGGTGCTGAGAAGAATGCATATTCTGTGGATTTGGGGTGGAGAGCTTGGTAGATGTCTACTAGGTTTGTTTAGTCCAGATCTCAGTTCAAGTCCTGGATATCCTTTTTAATTTTCTGTCTCGTTAATCTGTCTAATGTTGACAGTGGAGTGTTAAAGTCTCCCACTGTTATTTTGTGGGAGTCTAAGTCTCTTTGTAGATCATTAAGAAGGGTGCATATATATTTAGGATCATTAGCTCTTCTCGTTGCGTTGATCCTTTTACCATTATGTAATGCCCTTCTTTGTCTCTTTTGATCTTTGTTGGTTTAAAGTCTGTTTTGTCAGAGACTAGGATTGCAACTCCTGCTTTTTTTTGCTCTCCATTTGCTTGGTAGATCTTCCATCACTTTATTTTGAGTCTACGTGTGTCTTTGCATGTGAAATAGGTCTCCTAAATACAGCACATGGATGGGTCTTGACTTTTTATCCAATTTGTCAGTCTGTGACTTTTGATTGGGGAATGTAGCTGGTTTACATCTAAGGTTAATATTCTGATGAGTGAATTTGATCCTGCCATTTTGATACTAGCTGGTTGTTTTGCCCATTAGTTGATGCAGTTTCTTCATTGTTTCAATGGTCTTTACCGTTTGGTACATTTTTGGAGTGGCTGGTAATGGTTGTTCCTTTCTATGTTTAGTGCTTCCTTCAGGAGCTCTAATGACGCAGGCCTGGTGATGACGAAATCTCTCAGCAATTGCTTGTCCATAAAGGATTGTGTTTCTCCTTCACTTATGAAATTTAGTTTGTCTGGATGTGAAATTCTGGGTTAAAAGTTCTTTTCTTTTAAGGATGTTGAATATTGGCCCCTATTCTCTTCTGGCTTGTAGGGTTTCTGCTGAGAGATCCACTGTGAGTCTGATGGGCTTCCCTTTGTGGGTAACCAGACCTTTCTCTCTGGGTGCCCTTAAGATTTTTTCCTTTATTTCAACCCTGGTGAATCTGATGATTATGTGCCTTGGGGTTGCTCTTCTTGAGGAGTATTTTTGTGGTGTTCTCTGTATTTCCTGGAGTTGAATGTTGGCCTGCCTTGAAAGGCTGGGAAAGTTCTCCTGGATAATATCTTGAACAGTGTTTTCAGCTTGGATTCATTCTCCTCATCACTTTCAGGAACATGGATCAACTGTAGATTAAGTCTTTTCACATAATCCCATATTTCTTGGAGGCTTTGTTCATTTCTTTTTTCTCTAATCTTGCTTTCTCATTCTATTTCATTGAGTTGATCTTCAATCTCTGATATCCTTTATTCTGCTTGATCAATTTGGCTATTGAAACTTGTGTATGCTTCATAAAGTTCTCGTGCCATATTTTTCAGCTCCATCAAGTCCTTTATGTTCTTTTTTAATCTGGTTATTCTAGTTAGCATTTCATCTAACCTTTATTCAAGTTCTTAGTTTCTTTGCATTGGCTTAGAACATGTTCCTGTAGCTCAGAGAAGTTTGTTATGACCCACCTTCTGAGGCCTGCTTCTGTCAATTCGTCAAACTTATTCTCCATCCAGTTTTGTTTCCTTGCTGATGAGGAGTCATGATTTCTTGGAGAAGAAGAGGCTTTCTGAAATTTAATGATTTCAGCCTTTTTGCACTAGTTTCTTCCCATCTTCATGGATTTATCTATCTTTGGTCTTTGAAGTTGGTGACTTTCAGATGGGGTCTCTGAGTGGACATCCTTTTTGTTGATGTTGAAGTTATTTCTTTCTGTTTTTTAGTTTTCCTTCTAACAGTTTGGCCTCTCTGCTGCAGGACTGCTGGAGGTCCACTCCAGACCCTGCTTGCCTGGGAATTACCCATGGGGCCTGCAGAACAGCAAGGATTGCTGCCTGTTCCTTTCTCTGGTATCTTTGTCCCAGAAGGGTGCCTGTCAGATGTCAGCCAGAACTCTGCTCTATGAGGCATCTCTTTGGATATATGGGGGTCAGAGAGCTGCTTGAGGAGGCAGTCTATCCCTTATCGGAGCTCAAGTGCTGTGCTGGGAGCTCTGTTTCTCCCTTCAGAGCTGGTGGGCAGGGATGTTTAAGTCTGCTACAGCAGAACTCACAACTGACCCTTTTCCCAGGTGCTCTTTCCCAGGAAGGTGGGGCTTTATTTATAAGTCCTTGACGTGCTGCTGCCTTTTTTCAGAGGTGCCCTGCCAAGCAAGGAGGGAGTCTAGCCACAGTCTGCCTGCAGAGGTGTTGCTGAGCTTTTGCAGGCTCTGCCCAGCTGCTGTGTAAAGTTCCTTGTGATTTTGTTTGCACAGGTAATGGTAGAACTGCCTTGGTAATGGTGGACTGCCTCTGTAATGGCAGACTGCCTCTCTAATGGTGGATGCCCTTCTCCCCATTGAGCTCGCCCACCCCTTCTGTACTGGCTGTGAAACTCTCAAACAAGTGGGATTCAGTTTGCTGCTATTTGTGGGGGTGGGACCTGCCAAGCCAGATCACTTTGCTCCCTTCCTTCAGCCCTCTTTTTACATGGGAATGGGCAGCTGCGTCTTGCATGCATTCTAGGCGCCAGTTAAAGTGGCCACCTAGATTTGTTCTGGAAACCCACAGCACCAGCTGAAACAGCCACCCAGATTTGTGCTGGAAACCCTTGATTCTCGTCAGCCCAGTGGGAATCTCCTGGTGTGTGGGCTGTAAAAACCATGGGAGAAGTACAGCATTTGAACAGGAGTGCCGGCGTGGCTGGAAAGTCCCTAGTGGCCTCTGTTGGGTGGTGGTGGGGGGGTGGTTCTCTGGCCTGTTGCAATTCCCGGGTGAGGCAGCTCCCACCCTGCTTCAGTTTGCCCTCCTTGGGCTACACCCACCATCCAACCAGTCCCATTGAGATGAATCTGGTACCTCAGTTGGAAATGCAGCAATTGCTCACCTTCTGTGTTGCTCTTGCTGGGAACTGCCCTTTAGAGTTGTTCTTATTCGGCCATCTTGGCAGAAGTCCTGAGATTTTTTTATCATGAAGGGATATTGAGTTTTGTGAAACACTTTTTTCTGCAACTGTTGAGATAATCATATAGTTTTTGCCCTTCATTCTGTTGTGCAATATATCACATTTGTTTATTTGTATATGTTGTGCTTTCCTTGTATCAATGGGATAAATATCACTTGATCATGACATATAATATTTTTGATGTACTGCTGCATTATATTTTGATGGGGTCTTTGCATCTATGTTCATCATGAATATTGACTTGTACTTTTCTTTTGTTGTTGTTGTGCCTTTATCTGGTTTGAGTATCAGGGTAGTCTGGGCCTTGTAGAATGAGTTAGAAAAAATTATTCTTTTTCATTTTTTGAATGGTGGAAGAGAATTGCTTTTAGTTCTTCTTTGGCAGTTCAAATTTGGCAGTTAAGTCCTCTGATCCTGAAATTCTTTGATGGGTGATTTTATTTTTATTATTACTAATTCAGTCTCATTACTCATTATTGGTCTGCTCAGGTTTTTTTATTTCTTTCTGATTCAAACTTGGTAAGCTGTGTTTCTATGGATTTATTCATTTCCTCTAGGTTTTCTAGTTTGTTAGTGTGTAGTTGTTCATAATAGTCTCTGCTTATTTCTTAAATTTCTGTGATGTTTTAAAACACATGAAAGTATAAAGTCCACTAGTAGAAAAAACATACAAATGAGGGTGAAAAGGGACTTAAAAGTTACCACTATAGAAAACCACTAAATGACAATGATAAGCAATGAGAGAGAACAAAAGGAACAAAGGATATACAAAACAACCAGGAATCAATAAATAAAATGACAGAAGTAAGCCATTTTATATAAATAATAATCATGATTGTAAATGGATTGAACTTTCCATAAAAAGATATGGACTTGCTGAACATATTTTTTAAAATCCAACTATATACTGCTTACAAGAAACTCATCTCACCTGTAAAGACATATGTAGACTGAAAGTAAAGGGATGAAAAAAAAATTCCATGCAAATAGAAACCAACAATGAGCAGGAGTAACTCTACTTATATCCAAAAAAAACAGACCTTATGTCAAAAAATGTAACATTAGACAAAGAAGATCATAAGATAATAATAAAGTGATCAATTCAGCAAAAGGATATAAAAATTCTAAACATACATGCACCCAACACTGGAGCACTCAGATATATAAAGCACTCTCAGCATTAGATCTACCATCATGAAAACACATGAAAGTATAAAGCCCACTAGTAGATCCTTTTGCTTTCAAATGCAGAACTCCGTTCAGCATTTTTTATAAGGCCAGTCTAGTGGTTGTGAATTCCCTTAGGTTTTGCTTGTCTGGAAAATATTTTATTTCTCTTTCATTTATGAAGGACATTGCTGCTGGCGTTTTTTTTCTTTTAGCATCTTGAATACATCATTCAATTTTCTCCTGGCCTATAAGGTTTCTGATGAAAAATATGCTGCTTGTCGATGGAGTTCCCTTAAATATAAATGGATGCTTTTTTTTTCTTTTTCTTATTTTTAGAATTCTCTCTTTGTCTTTGACTTATAACAATTTGACTAGAATATGATATGGAGGACACAATTTTGAATTGTGTCTCTTTGGAGATTTATGAGCTTCCTATATATGGATGTCTACATCTCTTGCTAGATTTGGAAAGTTTTCAGATATCATTTAATTAAATAGGTTTCTATCCCTTTCATTTTTTCTTTGCCTTCTGGGAAACTGATAATTCAAATACTTTATTGCTATATGGTGTACCATATGTCATGCAGACTTTGTTCATTCTTTTTAATTCATTCTTTTTTTGTGTCTGGATTATTTAAAAAGACTTGTCTTCAAGTTCTAAAATTCTTCCTTCTATGTAATCCAGTCTATTGCTGAAGCTTTCAAATGTATTTTGCATTTTACTTAGTGAATTAATCAGTTCCCAAATTTATATTTTTTAATGATATTTATTATTTTGGTAAATTTCTCAATTGTATTCTGAATTATTTTTTCTGATTTCTTTATATTTTTTATCTGAATTGTCTTGTATCTCATTGAGCTTCTTTAATCTAATTATTTTTAATTATCCTGGATTTTATAGTTTTTAAAATTGGAATCTGTTGCTGGAAAATTATTGTGTTCCTTTGGAAATGTCATATTTCATTGCTTAGTAATGTGTTTTGTATCCTTAAGTTGATATCTGCACATCTGTTGTAACAGTCAATTTTTCCAGTTTCTTGAGTTTGCTTTCATAGTGGAAGACTTTTTCTTTAAGATATATCTATGGTGTTGGTTGGATAGGGCACTTTGGCTTTTATTGTAGGGGCATGTAGTGGTATAGTCTTTGTGTAATTTTTTTTTAACCCATCAACAGCTTCAGTTGTGCCTGTGACTTCCTCAGTAGCTTAGAGTACAGTTTTTAGTGAAGGCTGTTGTGAAGTTTTTCTGAGGATGGTGAGGTAGAAGTGGTGGACTGAAGTTGGACTAAGTGGTGAAATGGGCCCTAAGGTGATGTATACTGACATTGGTATTAGCAGGTCCAGGCGGGCGGATTTTTGGGTCTCCAGGCAGCTTGCTCATGTACTGGCAATGGCAGCAGTGAGCCAGTGGGTGGGCTGGTCTTCGGGACCCTGGGCAGCAGGCATGGTGTGGTCAATGGCTGTGGCAGTGGCAAGAAAACCTATTGGCTTCCAAGTGGTCTGTGCTGGTTTTGGCAGTGGCTGCAGTGGTCTGAGTATCAATGTAATCATTCTTTAGTTCATGTTAATTTTATCTATCAAAATTTGTTCAAAATAAATCTCTCTCTTTTTTTAAATCTGCTTTGACACTAAGGATAAAATAACCAACTATCTTTTATGTAATGATTAATTCCACTAATATTAATTTACTTAACTGCTCCATCCATATTTCCATGACAATTGATATTCTATAATCCCACATAATGTTATTTATAGAGAAATGATTAGGGCAAAGTCAATGTAGGTTGAGGAATATGTAGTTTGATATCTAGAAGGAAAATTTGATTCATTTGGTTTTACATGGTGTTGAAGACGTTTGGGTTGCTTACCAGTGTTTCTGGTTTTATTCTTTTTAGGCACACAGTGTTGGGGGATATTGGTTGGAAAGAGATTGTACTTCCACTCTTTTTTGAGGATTGAAGTGATCTTGTAATTTAATTTTGCCAATAAAATATGAGTAGAAGTGACAAGAAATGCTTTGGTGCAGAAGTACTTACTATCCACATGAGACTGCCCAGAACACTCCTTTGCTGTGGTGATCTCAGAAGCACTATTACAAGGATAGTGCCATGCAATTAATGCAGACATCAAAGCAGAGCCCATGCCTTCTGGACATTTTCAGGGCATATGAAGGACTTCAGGTGACTAAGAAACAACACTCTTTTTGCACTAAACCTCTGATATTACGGTGGTGGTTTTTGTTACTACAGCATAAACCAGTCAGTTCTGACAGATATACATCTATAGCACTATTGTTTCTAATTAGGTCGTACTTTAACAGGCAGTCACTCTATTTTTCCCTCCACACATGTTTTTGACTGCACTGCCTTTTGGTAACTAGATGTCTTTTTTTTTTCTTTTTCCTAAGCATTGTGAAGCTTTGGCACCTTTCTACTTTTTCACTTGCACCATCTCAGATGAAATGCACTGGACATAATGCCTGGGTACAATGCTTTCTAAATACTTGTGCTGGTTCCAAGAAGATAATTTTTTGAAGCATTGGGAGGACATTTTTCTGTTTGTTTGATTTCATGGGTGAACACAGTACACTATAGACAGAGTGAATGGGATGCCAACTGGACAGCAGAAAAGGATTTTAGAGCTGCTAAAAAAATTGAAAACCATTAGGAAACAGCATGCAGAATAGCATGCATGTCCAACTTTGATAAACAATAACTGAAGATTTGAGATTCTCTTGTCTTGAAAAAATGCAGTGAGTGAAGCAGTTCTGGTTTTGATATGGACACTTCCTTGAAATTCTCTCTCTCTCAAGGCTTCTTTTATGCCATTATAACCTTTGTACTAAAGTGGCCCCTGAAAGAAGAAATTCAAGGTGCTTTATGGAGGAGGAGGGGGCATGGTAGTTAATTTGATGTGAACCTTTATCAGGTTTTTGAAAATCTTGGTCTGGCTTTCCCCAGCTAAAGAAAAGATGAATTCTGAGGAAAAATAAGGGACATTTAAGAATTTTGGAAAAAAAAAGCTATCCATTTAATCCACTTGTAAAATACCTTCTTCTAGAGCACACTCATTTGCAGTCTAAATGAGACTTGAGTTGATCCGGCAAAGAATGTCATTGCAGTGCCAGGTTTCAAATGCAGAGTGCTGGGTATTTCTTTCATCTGCAGGTAATGTCATTATATATTGCAATCACTCTGATGGCATCTGTTCATTAGGAATTCATTGAGTGCTCATGTGGCTATAATGCAATTCCATTTGTATTCTGAAACAATTTAGCATTAGGGAACTTAAAAGTCATTTGATCAATCCTGTGTGGAGCTCCTGTTTTTACTCCAGGCAAATTAATGTGAAGATCACTGGAACATATTAAACATCGAATTGTTCACTGATGAAACAGTAACACTGAAATGTTCATATTTAAAGATGTAATATTTCATCAAATTTTGAAGGCATAAAAATATTTTTCTTAGTTTGAGTGGCAAAGACAGAGGAAGATGAACATTGAAGTATATAAAACGTAACTTATTTTTTTGACATGTTTGCTTTCATAGTTTAGGAAAATTAAAGGAATATTATCTATGTATGATTTGCTCATAAAATTATATTTTCTCATATATTAAATTTAAAAGTATAATCTTGGTAAATTCAAACAATGCTGGATTTATAGATAAGTCACTTGCTTTCCCTTGTTTTAATGAGTTTGCAATGATTGTGAAAGGACTTAAATGCTGTTGAACTTAGGAATTAAATATAACTTCACATTTTTATGAAACTGTGAAGCCATCAAACCTGAAAATAGACAAAGCCTTCAAAGTAATAGTAAAAAACAGGAAAAAAATGATGGAAACTGTACTTTCATAAACTCTACCAGGTTGTGCAATAGTGAAAGTAATTATTTTCAGAAGAGAGGTTGATGGAAAGGAAAAAAAAAAAAAAGGAGAATCCCTCCTCTCTCAAACTCACTACATGCAAATGTTTTCATATGCAATATTTCCAAATAATCATATTTTCAAATGGTGTTAAGAAAAGAATATGTTTTGTCCTGTTAGCATTTTTAATAATTCCAAAATTCAGAGATTTTTTTCAGATTAAGAGAAGTCTCTAAATTTTTCTTTTTTTGCTTTCATGTATTTATAAACATAAATTTGAATTTTTATGTTTTCTAGAAGAATCCAGAAAAGGAGAATATGAATGAAAGGCAGTTTTATACCAAAAAAGGCCAGTCAACATATTTTGTGAGAGGTTATGACTGACAATATTTCAGTTCATAATATTGGGACAAATACCTGAAAATCTTAAGTGTGAAATTATGAATCTTTAGAATAAATTATAATGCTGATCTACTACCATCTTCTCATCTTATAGGTGATGAAACCAAGACCTAGATATCAAATTAAAAGGTATTTTTTACAACACAAGATCTTAGAGATGAGAGCTTAAGAATGCCTCTAATAGATAACACACAACAGTTTGAATATTTATTTGATGTAACTCCAAATACTCCAACAGAACCTTTCTAAGGCCTTATAATTATTTTAGGTTTTCTTTTACTTAATTTCTGTGGTTTCCCTAAAGGAAATGAGATTCTGAGTTAACTCAAAGTTGAAGTCTGAAACGAGCAAGTAGCTTTATTCACTCATTTATTTGTTGAAAATTATCTTTTAAGAACAATAGAGTACTAGGCACTATTCTAGATATTTATCAAATGTCAGTGCTTAAATAAAGAAAAAGCTCTGCCCTGGTAGCAAGGACGCAGATAAATAATAATCAACACAATAAATAAGCTTGAATATAGAAAGTAATTGTGCTATGAAAAAAATAGAGTAGGATGGGGGAATTGGAAGTATGGGATGGGGTTAATGTGAAAGACGGTTGCATCTTTAAATGCGGTGTTCAAAGTGGGACTTGTTAAAGGTGACATTTGAGCAAAGGTCTGGAGGCAGGAAGTTAACCAAATGGAAGTGGGTGGAAGAGAATTCTTGGCGAGGGAACAGTCAGCGCAAACTCCAAGGTGAGATTGTGTTTGGTATTTTGGAGGAATAGCAAGGAAGCTAGTGTGGAATAAGAGACAGGGATCGCAGAAGAAGAAAAAGCCAGAAAGAATGTCAAGGGTCTAGATCTTGTGGGACCATGTAAAGAATTTGGCTCACTGTGGGTGAGAGACGAGCTGTTAGATTAGAAGAGAAGAGTGACATAATTTAATGTGATGTCTTAGAAAATCATTTTTGGCTGTGTTAAGGAGAACCTTTTTTTTTTTTTTTTATTAGATGGAGTTTTGCTCTTGTTGCCCAGGCTGAAGTGCAATAACGTGTGATCTTGGCTCACTGAAACCTCCACTCCCGAGTTCAAGCGATTCTCCTGCCTCAGCCTCCCAGTAGCTGGGATTACAAGCATGTGCCACCACGTCCATCCAGTTTCGCATTTTTAGTAGAGACAAGGTTTCTCCATGTTGGTGAGGCTGGTCTCCAACTTCCGACCTCAGGTAATCTGCCAGCCTCGGTCTCCCAAAGTGCTGGATTACGGGCATGAGTCGGGCACCCAGCCAAGGAGAGCCTCGTCTTTAATGCAGAGTTTTACTTCCTATATAGGCTTCCTCAAGGCCTCTTTTCCTTGAGCTCTTTTGTTATCTTGTTCCTCTATAACAAGTGCTTTCCCTTGATGCAGAAGGCTTAGAAGAGCTTATGAAGGGTCCCATGACTCTTTGAAAGCCAAGGCTTCTCTTTCTATGCCTGCAAAGCTTTTAGTGATCTGCTCTGCCATGGGCTCCACACCTGTTGACCCCTAGCTGTGCTCCTGCTGAGTGGGCCTCCCTAGTTTCTTTCTCACATGGCGCCTCCTTTTTATTATCTCTTCTCCTTAGGAAATGAGAGAAGGGTGGGATTAAAAATATTTAGGATTTAACGTATTTGTCCTGATTCCATCACTTTTGTTTCCGTAATCATAAAAGCAGCACGTTTTCACTGTAAAAAATTAGGAAATAGAGGCACACACAAAGTCCTTCCAAAAAAGAAAGTGTAATCTTACTAAAAGATAACTTTAACACATTTTTTATATCATTCCAGAACTCTGTGTGTGTGTTTAAACAAAAGGGTTTTTATTATGCATATATTTGTAATCCTCTCATTTTACTTAATATATCATGACTGTATACATGTCAATAAATATTTCTTTATACCAATGTTGTAATAACTTAATGGTATTTTATTATATGAATGTACTATTAGTTATTTAATTGTCACTATATAGTTAGACATTTAGATGGTAATGTAGATAATGTTTGTCCATATATTTAATTTTTCTTTAAATATTAGGTAGGCCAAATGTATACATATTTTATATTTTTTGATGGGTATTGATCACCACATTGTACTGAGAGTAATAATATCAATCTTCTAATTCTCACCAGTAATCTATCAGGCCATTTCCTCCTGGCCCAAACCTTCACCAACACAAGACTAAACAATAACAACAAAATGCAAGTATCAGTATGTAAAAAGTTATACATGATTATGGTACTTTTTATTGCTTTGCTAATTAATGGCAAACGCCCTGCAGATTTCAACTTAGATACCCTCCTCTCACCTGGTAAAAGTCCCTAATGTCTTCATGCTGGGTTGGCCCCCTTTCCTATCATGTCATAGAATTTTGTACTTTACCACTTGCAATCGCCAATTTACTTCTGTTTCTGCTTCGCTAGACTTTCAGATCCACGAAGGCAGGGATTCTGCTGTCTTGCTCGTGACCCGCCAGTGACTGGCGTATCATAGCTTCTGAACAAGTCGGTGTTAATCAAGTCCTGGAAACCATAATTTTAAAATAATAAAATAATTTTATCTTCTTGCACTTGTTAAAGAAAATGTATTTTACTTGCCCATTTGAACAGAAGAGCAGTGACCTTTTTTTTCTAATTTTTAGGCATTAGAAACAAATGTGTAAATACTAGAATTCTGGAGAATGAATGGATGGATGAATGGAAGCTCTTTCCATTGTTTATTCTATTTCTAGGCTTCTAGTCAGCTGATGAGAATATATCCCCAACCTCTAGACTGAAAGTTGATAAAAAAAAAAAAAAACGCCCAGCAAAACAAAAACAAAAATACAGGCAAAGAGGAAACTCATGAATTATGTTTGTTTGATAACTCAAAGTGAATCACATTCTATTTTATAAAGTAATTCAACTTCTTATCCATGACCGGGTTTCTAGTTAGTTCCTGGCCTTACAGGTTATCTAGACAGTACTTGTGACCCTCAGTACTGTTCTAAATAAATAATGTGTTAAGAGATTTCTGTATTGTACACTACAGATCTTAACTTGTTTCTGTTATACGGTCTTTGAATTTCCAACTGAATTTCCACCAGAGTCTATTTCAAACCTCAAGTGATTAACTACTTTATTTTATTAATATATATTTCTTTTTTTTTCAGGTCAGGCAAGTAATGTGCCCACATTGTAACAAGGTTCAGAGGGTGGCACATCTCACATATGGATGTGAACATCCACTCATCGTGCTCATGAACTACAAAAGGATCATATTACTGTTTATTTCAAATTGATTTTTATGTACCAGAATGTTATTTGGTTTAGCTAATTTAATGAAAGTTGCTAATACTCAAACATTAATAAATGGATAAAGAATGTTAGTCATTTTAATATAACTATTGAGAAAGTGAAGAAGTGATTTTAGTAAAAGCCAGTTGGTAATGGGTTTTGATTATTTGGACATCTAAGTTCAATGAATGGAAACACATTAGAAAGGGGACAGATGAAAAAATTTAGGAAAAGACTCACAGTTATCTCTCTCTCTCTTTTTTTTTTTTTGACATAGGAACTCTAGTCTCACTCTGTCACCCAGCCTGGTGTGCTGTGGCGTGATCTCAGCTCATTGCAACCTGACCTCAAGTGATCTTCCTGCCATGACCTCCGAAAGTGCTTGGATCACAGGTGTGAGCCACTGTGCATGGCCTCACAGTTCTCTCTTAATTACTGGAAAGACAGTCCAAAAGGACTGCCTGAACACAATACAAATAATCTTTTCTTAAAATTATATTTTTAAACATAATGAAGTTACATTGGAGATTGGGGTCGAATGCAAAGTACTAAAAATAAGATTTTGAAATACCTTAAAAAATAATGCTTTTATTTATTTCGAGTTTCTACTCCTAATTTTCAGATTAAGCAATGACAAGGGCTGGTACCTAGAATAGATATAAATTGTGCAATTGCATCGTGGATGAATTATTCAAAAGAGATGACTCTGTTCTCCTGGAGACCCATTTATTTTTCAATTAACAAAGAGTAAAAGGCCTTTTCAGACTTCTGCTTAAGGGACAGGATAAAAAATATGCCACTTATGCTTGGTAGGTTTTAATTAAGTGTTTAGTTTGAGCTTATAAGGAACTATTTGTTTTAGCCAATTCAGATTATAATAGAAAATTTAAAATTCCATTAACAATTAAGTTGGTGTTTTGATAAAAATGTGTATCTAGCAGCATAAAGCTTCTCTGGAACCAAATTTTTTGACTCCTCCTTGACATATTTCTTGTTTGGTGAATGTTTTAATCTCATCATCTCTTAGTGGTTTTCTGATTTTGTAGTTTATGACTCAAATAATGCTATTTAATCAATGGGTCAGACTAATAAACCCAAGCTCATGCTCCCTAAAATGTTAGCATAAACAGATTTGAATGAATATGTTATCTTGTCAGCATATTGCTTTTTTTGTGCAATTGCCCATATAGTTATTGCTCATTTTATGTTGTAAGCTTTGGGAAGATGAGACGCATGCTTGTGTAACTTGATCTAAATAGTATTTTTTTGAACACATGAAGCCAAGTTGATTAAATAATAATGATGATAATAATAGTTTTAACTGTAAGTAGTAAAAAATTATTGCACACACACTCTAAGCCTGGTATTGTCCTAAAAATCATATGTGTATGGTCTCTGTAAGACAGATATAATCTCCATTTTATACATGAGTTAACTGAGGTTCTGGAAGGTTAAATGATTTGTTGCAGATTCAGTTATTAAATGTGAGAAATAAAAAGCAGCTTGCTTTACTCCAAAGATCATAATATTCTATTATATATGTTGTTATCAGCAGTTGAATGCCATTTATACCAGTAGACATGTTGTGTTTTACTATATTCCTACCATGAGAGCACAGTGATTCCCAAACTTTAATGTGAGTATCTAATTAAAACACAGATTCTGATTCAGTAGGTCTAGGGTGGAGGCCTGAGATCTTGCATTTCTAACAAGTTCCCAGGTGATGTGAGTGTTGCTGGTCTATAAGCCACCACATTAGGTGAGGCTCTAAAGCAGTGATGCTGACCCGACAGAGAAGGAAGGTAGGGAAACATACTCATCAGATCTTCATTGGAAGCATTTAAAAGTTTTCAACCTATAAAGTTTCCTTTTCATTGGAGAATCTGATATGCCCTTCTCTACCTCTTAAAATTAGTGCTGTAGAAAGCCATGGATGTTGATGGGACTGCCTGCTACATCCTTCTTGTGTTTGGGGATAGAAAACGATCAGAAATGACTGACCCAGCCATTTCAGCACCTTGAACACTGAAAGCCAGTATGAATTATAGGTGATGCTGTTAATGCTATGGTATGGATGAGGCAGAGAGGAAAGGAGAGTCAAAGCAAGGGAACTAAGTTAGGAAAAGGAAAGAGGTGGGAGGAGGAAAATAATGAGAGACAGCGGAGGAAAGTAGCCAATTACTTGTGGTGAATGACAGGATGACACAGAAGATGGGCAGAAAGAGCCAATTTCTTATCACTACATAGCATAATTTGAGGAAGCTTCTCATCTCAAAAATACCTCTTTCCTCAGTCAGTTATGGGGACTCTCCAAATTACGGTTTTTATTCAGGGCAACCTTTAAGATAGTATAGTATGTTAGTTAGCTTCTTCTATCCACTAGTAATTTCAAGGTGAATATTTTGAGCTCAGTAAAAAATAATCTTTCACTTTCACTTTAATCATTATTGTAGCAATTCTACAACTATCTTGTTCTTATAATTTAGCTAATGAGTTTGTGTAATTGCAAACAGCAGGGTGGAATGGAGGTAGTCAAATTCCATTAGTGACTTTATTCCTGAAAAGTGTGTGTGTGTGTGTGAATGTGTACACACACAGATACACACATGCACTTCTCATATCAGTGGACTGACAAAAAAAATGAAAGTGACTTATTTTCAGTTGTATATTAGACAGTTACAATCATTGCTTTTTAGAATTCCTTGTTTGAAAATGCAATTAGGTGAAAATTCCCTGGCCAGGTTACAGAGGCAGATGGCAGATGGAAATATTATAGAAGCCACCAGGTAGCTTATGAAATACTAATGTTTTTATAAGTTTGTGAATGCCTTTCCAAACACTTTAGTAAAATAAAACTTGTGGGAGGTCCTGGTAATAGAGATGGTGACAAGGGCCAAGTGTGGGTTAAGAATGCGTTTGGCTTAAACGTAACAATGTAGACATGAACCCAGATTTCAGCAGTTACTAGAGAGGCTGTCATTTCAAAATGCCAATAGGGCCTGCCAACAGCAACTGCCGCAAGCTTCTTTGATCCTGGCCCTCTCAAATTATCTACTAGTAATGTGCTGTCATGTGGAACGGTTGATGGAAACACTGAGCCTCATTAAAACAATCAGGGAAGATTTCATGCCACCATATCTCTGACTGGAGTTTTCTAATTCTTACAATTACTTTTCTATCATCAACTTCTTGGTGTGTATGGCTCCATTTGGATGGCATCTGTGCAATATATCTCAAAATCTCCACATAATTCATCTATTAATTTCTAGATTTTTAGTCAACAGTCTATGCCACTTTCCTCCTTGAGAAATTGCAAGTATGTGCTTTTTATACTGGCAGTCTGCACGGGAAGCATAGAGAATTTTAGTCACAATTTGTTCACTACTGATCATTCCTATGGCACTTATCTCCTTGTGATTTCCCCTGGTAGAGAAATCCAGAAGGAGAAATCTAACAGGACTGACTGACTGACACAAAATTGTTTGCAGCATTTATTGATGTTTACAGAGCCTTTGACTTTGTGAATAGTATACATATGGTCCAAGTCTCATGAACTTCTAAACTTCTAATTGACACTGAGTTACTAATGCTTCTACATAACTACATCTTTTTTTTTTTTTTTTTTTTTTTTTTTTTTTTTTTTTTTTTTTTTTTTTTTAAGTGTGGAAAAAAAAATACCCGGGGGTTGGGGTGGGTGTTGGGGTTTTTGCTCCACGGGCTCCCCCCCGGGGGGTTGGTGTGTGTCCGTTTTACAAAAAAAAAAAAAAAAAAAAAAAAAAAAAAAAAAAAAAAAAAAAAAAAAGATGTAGTTATGTAGAA
>CAUYLG010058376.1:0-41105 GCA_963573385.1 Cacajao melanocephalus
TGTCCCTCTCTCCGCCCGCTCGAGTTGCCCGTAGACCCCAATAAACCTGGACTCGGCCTTCGGCTCTCAGAGTGTTACTTGGGCCTGGACAACTGGGAAAGGACGACAGAAGGGGGTCGTACATTCGGGGGGGTCACACAGGATATTTTCATTAGGAAAATTAACGTGAAAATATTGTGAAAAGATAAACATGAAAAGATTTGAAAAGTTATCTCTAGAAATGTGGTTTCTTGGGTTTTTTTTTTTTTTTTTTTTTTGAGACAGACTTTCATTCTTGTTGCCCAAGCTGGAGTGCAATGGTGTAATGGCATAATTTCAGCTCTCCACAACTTCCACCTCCTGAGTTCAAGCAATTCTCCTGCCCCAGCCTCCCAAGTAGTTGGGACTACAGGCATACACTACCATGCCCGACTAATTTTATATTTTTAGTAGAGACGAGGTTTCTCCATGTTGGCCAAGCTGGTCCAGAACTCCCAACCTCAAGTGATCCTCCTGCCTTGGCCTCCTAAAGTGCTGGGATTACAGGTGTGAGCCACAGCGCCCAGCGAAATGTGTGTTTAAAGTATCTCACCTTGCAATAAGGGACATGTCACTGAAACATAAATGGCATAAAACCCAACTGAAATAACAATAATAACAAAGGGAGCTAGATGATACTCCAAGACTCAAAAGTCCCTTGGTCATTTTTAGTTACTGAAGTGGTTTCTGATATACACTGAATCAGATTCCCTTCCTATTACAAAGAGATTACTTGCTCTATAAGTAACTGAATATATAACATATTAAATAGAGAGCTTACTGAGGAACACACTTTCTACCATATATAGATAAAAAAATGGAGAACAGTTTCTAGAGATGAAGAGAAGAAAATAATGCACATGCTTAAACAATCAAAAAAAACCAAAAAATGGAAAAAAAAATACCTTGACTACATTCAAATTACGATTTTTAGTTTATTCTGGAAGCCTAGCTAAATACCCCATACAGAGTTTCAAGAGGCCCTAGGTATGCTGAGGATTAGAAAAATAAAGGAAAATATGTAAAATTATAAAAGTTTGCAAACTGCACTTTTAATCCCTCTATGGAGATAGATTCCTCTCTCTTTCTCTCTGTTCATGTTCTAAAATTTACTTTCATTTTTCTATGTTAGTTCCTTGGTTTTGTGCTCCTGATTTTAGCTCATAGGTAGGTAGAGCTGAACATTAGAAAGAAGAGAGTCTTACTTTACATTGGAAGAAAGTTTTTAACCTCTTGTTAAAGAGACAAAAGTATGAGAATGTTAAAAAGAGGAAAAGGGGGAAATGAAGAGGATCTGCACAGGGTGGATTTTGGGATACTGTTTGGTTAAGAGTTGACTCTAAAATTTAAAGGAGTATTATAGGATGATTTCAGTATATAAGAGCTCTTAAGAATAAAAATATTGAAATGAATCATTTTACGAACTACTTCTATTGCTTATATTTTGACTTATTTGAATTTGAGAGACTTCAGTAAAGATTTGAATTATTTTTATTAGTAATTAAATTTAATTGTGAGGCTATTTCTTTGAATGTGCCTTTATGGACCTACCTGATATTTCAGATTTTACTCAGGTCACACTTGTGAAAGAACTAATTCAAGACATATTTTGTTGTTTCTAACCAGGTAAATACAAATTAATGCAGGTGTTGTCAACGTTTGGTTATATACTTGGCTAGATAAACAAATAGCGCTGACAGTGCAGAGTCTTGCAAGGTCACTAGGCTGCGGTTCAGTAGCATGATTATCACTCACTGTACCCTTGACCTCCCAGACTCAAAAGATCCTCTCACCTCAGCCTCCTGAGAAACTGAAACTATAGGCACATGCCATCAACACTTGCTAATTAAAAAAATTTGTAGTGACAGAGTTTCACTATGTTGCCCCGGTTGGTCTTGAATTCCTGGGCTCAAGTGATTCTCCTGCCTTTACCTCCCAAAGTGTCGAGGGTACGGGCATGAGCCAACATGCCTGCGCCTACAGGGCCTACATTCATTAACAATATATTGTTATGATAGTAATGGTCAAGAGAGAATAGAGGGATCTGCAGACTTTTCTCATTTCCATAATACTAGAATGGGTAAAGCTAAGTGAGCCTATAAACATTGTAGATCAGTACCAGAGATGTTGAGACTTATTTCAATGTTGTTTCATAGGTTGGATTAGAAACTAAGGTGATGAGTGCCTAGCCTAGGTCTTTTTCCAATATGCCATACTGAAATGTTAAACTTTGGTTTCCTTGGTTCTAGGAAAAAACATTTGCTTAGGAATGTTGAAAGATACAGTTACCCTTTTGATAAACATTCTGGGAATTTTGGAAGAAGTATGTTCATGCCATTATATCATGGAGGAAGTTTCACTTGCTACCTGGAAGTAGGATGTGGCATTATTTTCAGAAATAACCATTAAGTATGGCTACTTCATGCCTTCCAAGAGCCATAAGTTTGCTACTGGCTAGGTACTATTGATTAAAGTTCTGAAAACTTCCAAGAAAATTTAGAAATTGTGATAAATATAATCATTGAAACCATTTGCACAATTGATTAACTATGTTCCCAGTAATTATGTGGTTAGATAATAGCTTAAAGGTGAAAAGTGCACTTCCTTTTCAGTATAGTAAAAAAAAAAAAAATCTTTGAACTTTCTATGACCAGGTCAAAATCTTGGAGCTTATCTAGTAAATTCTCCTAAGCTGAAATGAGTAAGGCATAAAAAGTGTCATGTCTTTGGCCACTATTCAGATTTTTCAACAGTACCAATTGCAAATATTGCCCCAGCAGGCCACTTCTAGATTTCTGGACTTGAAAGTCATTGTCAGTGCATATATCCTCTGTTTCAAACCAGTAAATCCACTGGCTTTGAAGGAGAGAATAAGTGATGTCACTTTTACAAATGTGTTCTCCCTCATTTCATTTCTCCCCAAACCTGAAATAGTTTCTTGCCCAAAGATCCTCTCTGGAAATGTTGAATATAAAAAGCACGTACTTTTTCTCACTTTAGAAAGGTTTGTAGTGAGTACAAAATATGGGTTTTGAATTCTTCCCAGATTCATTACACTCAGCAACCATTATAAAAATACTCAGTTTCTGAACAAACTATATGTGGTTACAATACTGGCTGAGTCAAATGTCTTTGTGTGACAAATATGAAATCTCTGGTAAATACATTAGGCATAATGACTCAGGCTTGAAATGAAATATTTAGCACATTCTATGCATAAAACACTACGTTTTGCCCTAGGTAGGCTGCAAAGGAAGCTTCTTCAAGACTATTTGATCTACTTAGGGAGCATCAAACTACATCAAGATTTTAAAATATTGTTGGACAATATAATCTGGTGTTTATAACCATGGAGGTAATCAGTGTAGAATTGGGTTCATTTGTGATGGCTTTGTGGAGGTGGCCAGCTAGAAGGGTATATGGACAAAGCCTTTGCACACAGGGGTGTCTTGTTATGATAACTGTCTTCATCAGGTGGTCTTCAACACATTTGGCCAGAGCATCACAGAAACTGGTTTTTTCTTGCCTTAGTTCAATCAAGGTATGAGTAGATTATATCCTTTCAGTTTATACTCATTTTTTTTTAAATTACAATATGAGTAAAGATCTGGCAGGCATAAAATTTAGGGAGACACTTGAAATGTTGTTTTTAATCTTTCCCTTTCAATATGTTTATAAATAGCATGGTAAACTGAACCTCTTTCCTTTAGAAATGCTGATATCCCAAGGGCTTAGTCAGTTTCAAGGCTTTTGCAGGGAATTGCATTACTTGGGTATCTTTGAAACGAATGCAGTTATTTAAATAGCAATGACTGTAGCTACATGGTATATGGGCATTAAAAACTGGCACAGCTTGGGAGCTTGTTTTTAAATTTCACACTCATATAAACATGTCTATGTAAAGATGTCAATAGATTGGGGCTACAGCAGATGAAAGCTGCCCAGTTTATTCAATTCTAATGTAGCTTTAACTTGGTTTGATAGTGTCTTTTAAAAGACACACACACACAAACACACACACACAGATAATGACCTGCTTTTGCAGTAGTGCTTGTCAAAGTAATGAAGTTCTCTAAATGTAATATTCCTTCTGAATTTAGAGTAAAAATCATATATTTTATAATAACAGGGTGCTTTATGATGATTCCAATTCTTTGTTTCTTCAGGGTAGGCTTTTAACTCTGAATAAAGATTGTTATCTTTCACTGGAAATGATAATTCTTCCACAGAAAGCCAAGGAGTGGTATCTTAAGAATAATCTTATTATTTCCAACACTTCCTACACACCAGGACAAAAATATGATTAGAATAGAGTTCCAAACTCAATTCTCATCCTTCTACTTTTGGCTGCAGCTACTAAAGTGGGTGGGAGGAAGACAACAGAAAGTGTTCACATCCAGCCCATTTGTCTGTTTAGAAAATTGCAAATCTTTCATGCAGGGGTCTTCATGCTTATGAGCTGCATATCCTCAGCTAACTACCTCTCCACAGCACATAGTTTTAGTGTTGATCCTTTTGCTCTCTTTTTCTACTTCTGATTCTGTCACTTCCTATCTCTAGTTTCTTTTTTTGTTCTCACTTTTCTCCATGTCTCAATCTACATTTTCCCTTCTGGTCAATGTTTCTGCCTTATGGCTTCCCAAATGTGGTTTTCTCTTTTTTTCTTAAACTTTTACTGAGCTGTTGGTTATATTCTTCAAATTCCTTTTCTTTTTCTTTGTAATAAAACACTGTTAATATGCCTAAGAAGAAGTCAGAGCATGCTTTCTTCTAGAAAATTTCCCGCTATCAACAATAGTCCCATGTTGTCAGCGTAATACTCCTACACTCTCAGCATAACCTGTCTACTCGGTTTTGCTCTCATCAGATTGTAATCATATTTTTATGGTACTTGTATCATTTGTCATTTGTCTTGACCAATATATTATAAGGCAAGGATTCTATCTCTTTCAGTTATATGCTAAGTTTCTAATTCATTACTTTATACCCAGTGGACACTCATTAATACTACTAATATTCCATAAGTGATCAATTAATTTTGTGAAATATGAAAATAATTTGAGGTATACACTGTGAATACACAAGAGTTTGATCTTTATGTAACATATGCAGACTATCTACTTATATCTGTTTGTATATTTGATTATAATACTCCCTTTAAATTATATTATACTTTGTCTGAAATCAATATTTCTAAATATTTTACTTCTCAAAAATTTTATCTAGATCCATGCTTCTCAATCTTTAATCAGGTTACAAATCACCTATAAATGCCCAGGCTTAACCTTTATATATTCTGATTTTATGTCTCTGCATAGGATCCATGATTTTAAGTTTTAAACCAGGTCCCAGTAATGGCAATGCCTTTGGTCTGAGGGCTATGCTCTGAACAGATCAGATACACACAATTACACAACATGCATAACTACCTTTTTTTGAGCCATGTTCTGGTTTTATGTGCCAGGTATGGGACTACATGTGTCAGTAGTGAATAAAACAGCCTCAGTCCCTGATTTTGTAAAGCTCAGATCAACAGTGCATAAACATTATTGATGGAGGACTATGGCTATGAGTTAAACATGACTTCATAATGTGCAGGGCTACAAACAGAATGTGCTAGGAGACAGAAAGCCCTGGCATTCATGGAAGAATTCAGCTGTTGGTCTGATCAGAAACCAACAGCAATATGGAGGGAGAGAATTGCATGCACTTGTTGGCACCTAATAAAACCAAAGGAGGTTACATTTTCTTTTGAAGTTCAAAGAAATAAATTCATTGATAGCAAAAAAAAAAAAAAAGTTACCCTTTGTCAAAAGTGTATGATAAAATGAAAACTACTATAACATCTGTCTCTTCCTGATTACTTTGAGTATAAGAGTGAGTCCTTCATTACTAGGAACTGAATACTAACAAGTGAATAGGCTGCTGGACACTAAATACGAATGAATATCTTAATAAGTTAGCAATAATTTTGAGTTCATGAATGTTTGATCAGCATACTGTGTAAGTGATAATTTATATCAGCTCATTCGTTTTGACCTGGTGATGATTTTTATTTTAATAACAAAACTTTATGAAGTTTATTTGAGTATATCTATTGTTATTGCTTTATATATAGCAACTGAACTTAAGAAAGTTTAATTGAATTACTAAAGGTCACAATGGCAATAATTGACAGAATTTTTTAAGCTAGAAAGCCTAACTCTTCAACCACATCAACACATTCCACATCATACCAAGCCTCCCATAGGATTAGCATGTAGATAAAAGCCAAAACTGTGGATTCCACCTTATATTGTTCACTTCTAAAAAAATCAACATTTACATATGCTAAATAACAAAATAGATTATGTATTATTGCTGTTTTAATGCTTATTCAGTAAAGTAGAATTACTGTGACTCCCCTTTACTCCTGATGTGTGGCATTCTTATACATAGGCTCCCATTAAGCATACAAAAAGCTAGATTTGCTTTGGGTTAATTGGTATAAATTGGGTTAATCTTTTTGAGCAGAGATTTTATGTGGCTCTCAAGCAAAGGAAGACTCGATTAATTTTATGAAGCAAGATGGCATTCTGTCATTAAGGTTATTTCTTTGTTTTTCCCTTCTTTGTCTCCAGCCTCACTACCAATTTTGCTGTTGTAGTGTCTTAAAGTGTAACAGACAACATGTGTTTTTAAACATACTTCTCTATTGTATGATGTTAAAATCAGTGCATTTTTGTATTAATTTTTAGTAAGGGGGTTTACATTTTACCTGTTTCACCCCTTTGGAGAATTTAGTCAAAAAACTAGTCTTGTCTCCACGGTTTATTACAGAGAAGAATCACTGACCACTTGTGGTCAAAGAAACTATTTCAGAGTGAGGGTATGGCTCAAGCCTCACGATGCGTATGTTCTGCCCTGACCCTGTCATTTAATGTAGTAATATAATTCTGGTGATTACTTATATATGCTCTTCTCCCTAGAGGAATGGAAGGGGGAGACTGGTCAAGATGCTTTAATTTAAATGGCTTAGTAGTGATTTCTTAAGAGTTCCAGCGTGTAATATCAAGCCTTAATATGCTAAAGACCTTCAGGTTGGTATACACTCTTTGCAGAGCCTTGATGTGGTTCATATGTTCACTTCTTTCATGACTCAGAAGAGAGCTAATTTACCTTTAGTCCCAGAGGACAATCCTGATTTATTTAAGACAATCAGTGTTCCCAATTTCTTTCCCATTGATGGTTTAGGGATAGGTGTATGTATTCAGTTCTGTCCAATGAGACAAGTGGAAGAACTGTGGAGGTATTCTAGGGAAATGAGACGATCATTACATAAAATTTGTTTCTGTCATACCTATCAGATGAATATAAGGGGGAACCAGGATGAAGATGAAGCTGAAATGCTGAGAAACACAAAGTAGAGACAGCTAAGGAAAGAGAGCCTTTGGTCACATCTTTGAGCTACGTAACCAATCATTCGTGAAACCTGTCCAACATGTGCTCCTCCTGTGAAGAGATGATGTATTTCCATATTGTTGAGCCCAGTCTGACTGTGGGTTTTCTCATACTGCTCACAGCAACCCAACTGATGTAGGGTATTATTACAGAAATGCTAGGCTATGCTGCAGTGAGAAATTAACTCCTGTATCTCAGTTTCTGAATGTAATAAAGGATAAATTCTTGCTTACTCTGGTTTCATATAGGTGTGACATCCTTTCTTTATCATGTTTTTATGCCATCTAGAATACATGGCCTTCAAGGCTGCTTAGTAACAGAAAGAGTGCGTCGAAGGGTTAGGCAAGATGCTTTTAAGGGCTAGGCTTGAAAATAACTTGTGTTACATCCACTGTTGCTTTTCCAATGGCCAGAATCCAGTCACATAGGTCCAACATAACTGTAAGAGAGGCTAGAAGATGGGGTTCACCTGTGTTCCTAAGAAAAAAGTATAGTATGATGAGCCTACAGCACTGTACCTACCATCTACAGGGAGAAGAGAGAATTGTTAAATAGTTTGAAACATGGCTGAACATAAAACATGATGCATTAGTCAGGGTTTTGAAAGAGAGAATGAAAGATTTTTAAAAATTAGCTCATAGTTGTGGAAGTTGTCAAGTCTGAATTTTCAGGGCAAGCTGGCAGGCTGAAGACCCAGGGAGAAGCTGATGTTACAGCTGGAGACTGAAGGGGATCCTCAGTCTTTTTGTCCTAAGATCTTCAACTGATTGGATGAAACCACCCACATTTGGAGGGTAATCTGCTTTACCCCAACTCTACTGACATAAATGTTAATCTCATTAAAAAAAAAAAAACTATAGTGAGAAACTGAAATTTGATCAAATATCTGAGTACTTTGGCCTAGCCAAGTTGATACATAAAATTAACTATCACACTGGATAACACTTGAAATCAGCTACACACACTTTGAAACAGAAATCACTCATACATTTACTTTCAGGAAAGTTACCACTAGCATATCCAATCATAATCATCTGACTCTTATCTCTCTACTTATGAAGTAGTAGTGAGATTGTGCTCTGATATACATTAATACTGATTGTTACTGATTCATGTTCTCAGTTTCCCAAGTGTGGAAACTCAATAGCTAGGTTCTGCAGCACAGACCAGAATATCTTCACAATAAAACTCAGAGTCAGCTTTATAAGTTGATGCCAATGTCACCATCTTAAGGATTATCAAGCCAGAAACAAAGCATTGTCATTGACTAGTCTGTGACTTACACTATTTTTTAATTGATAAATTTTAAATGTATGTATTTCAAGGGTACAGAATGATGAAATATGCATAGACAGTGTAGAATGATTGAATCAAGCAAATTATCATATTCATCACTTCAAATACTGATTATTTATTCTTCCTAATTGAAACTTCATATCCCTTGACCAATGTCTTCTCATTCCCCACATTTGTCAGTCTCTGGTGACCATCATTCTATACTCTGCTTTTATGAGCTAGATTATTTTACATTCCACATACAGTAATTTTCTTTATTTACTTTTCTTATTTTTCTTAGCATAATGTCCTCCAGGTTTATCCATGTTATAGCAAATGACAGATTTTTAGGTTAAATAATATGTCATTATCTATTTATATAAAGATATGACATTTTCTTTATCATTTCATCCAATGATGGACACTTAAGTTGATCCTATAATTTAGCTATTCTAAATATTGTTGCAATAAACATGAGAGTACAAATATCTCTTCAACATACTGACTTCAGATCTTTAGGATATATTCCCAGAAGTGAGATTGCTGAATTATGTGGTAGTTCTATTATTCATTTTTTAAGAAACTTCCCTACTGTTTTTCATAAAGGCTATATTAATTTACATTCCCACCAACAGCATGCAAGTTTTCCCTTTTCTCCACAGGCTTACTCTGCTTTAAACATGGAAGGCTGCTTTGTAAACTTAGCTAAGTTTAGTAATGTGGTTGGTAGAGTATGAATCAGGCAAAGGAATTCAATAACAATAAAAAGTTATAGTAGTCTGGTAAACCATGCTGATCGAAACATCTGGGGATTTTTGTATTTGGTGTTCCTGCACCTCTTTCCTTTGGCTCCGCTGACAGATGTTCTAGACACATTTCATCATTACTTCCTTTTTTCCATAATTTCCAGTAATCAAATGCCAGTAGCTTTTCTTGGATTCTATCCTTATGTCAACTTTTCTAATTTCAAAACATTTTCACAGCACAATATGGTTTCCAAGTTTGTGCCCTTAAATTCTTTTTCCTGTGTGGGTATCAAAGAAATACACATATGCTGGAATTTTATGCAAAGGCAGCACATGATTGGGGAGCAATTACTGTGCATATGCATAGGAAAAAAAAATAGATTATTTGAATACATAAAAATTTAAAATGTTTGCACAAACACAATTTTATACATAGTCTAACAAACTTTTTCATTTTTTCAATAAATAGAGTTTTTGTTAATTGTAATCATAAAAACATATACCCTGCAATACATTCTAAATATTGTCTTAAGAAATTCTTCATTTTATCATTTTTTTCTATATTAAAAATAAATTTGAATACTAAAGAAAGAAAAGAAAATATCAATTGAGAGCTTTGGAAAGATTTTGAAAAGGTTGAGAGATCTATCACTAAATAATCTATCACTATATACAAATAATAGTAACAAAGAAAGGTTATATATTTTTCTCCACATTTAATTAAAAATAAATGTTAATTTACACTTATGTTTCTATTTATATGTCTATAAACTTCTTAACCAGGAGTTCAAGACAAGCCTGGCCAACATGGCAAAACCCCATCTCTACTAAAAAATACAAAAATTAGCCAGGTGTGGTGGTGAACGCCTGTAATCCCAGCTACTCAGGAGGCTGAAGCAGAGATAATTGCTTAGACCTGGGAGGCAGAAGTTGCAATAAGCTAAGATTGTGCCATTACACTCTATCCTGGGTAACAGAGCAAGACTCTGTCTCAAAAACAAACAAAAAACAAACAAGCAAAAAAATTACCTGATATTCTAAAATTGATGCTGTTGGTGAGATTAACCAGTTTTGTATTGTTGATCATCCGGTCACAACTTTTAATAAAAAACCACAGTCAATTGTGAGATGATGAAATTTTCACATGTGGTATCTGTTATTATATAATTTCTTTGATTGTAGTCATAGAAAATGTATCAACTGATCAATGACTATAACATTTTAAAGATTATTCACCCGTTTTTGTCAAATTAGTCTTACCCAATGGATTTTTCAAATGTGTGCTCTCATCAGAAATATATGCCAGTGTTGGTGGTAGGCTAATTTCAGAAAAGGTGCCAGTTCTCCACTATCCCCTTGCAATGTGACTTTGCAGAGTAGAGTTTGTATTGCCATTCCTTGAAACTGGGCTGGTCTTGTAACTTGCCATACCCAGTAGAATGTTGAATAAATGAAAGTATGTTTGTTCTAAAACTGGGCTTCAAGAGACCCTTGTCACCTCTGCTCTTTCTCTTAAAATCTTATCTCCACCATAATAATAAGCTTGAGATTGGCTGAGGGAGGACGAGAGACCAAGCAGACTAAATTTTCCCCACTGAGTTAATCATAGACCACCCCAGAACCAGCCCAGCCTAGCCCAGCAGAACTGCCCATCTGACTCACAGTTCAATGAAAGAGCCAAGCTCTTTTCAGAAGAACTGTTTAGATAGCCTGTAGAGTGTAAGCAAAAATAAATGTTTCTTTTTGCATTCCACTGAAGTTTTGTGGGTGTTTTCGTTGGCAGCATTATTGCAGCATTAGATGGTGTCCAATTTACTACATTCTCACCAGTATCAGATATTTTATATACTGAATTGTTTGGCAAAATAAAAAATTTATTCTTTAAAAATCTAAGTGTCTAGTAGGTCAGATTTCTGGTAATTCAAATCTTGAGATATGATTATGTGTTTGGAGCAACTGAACAAAGACATAAACCATGGAGGCTAGCATTGATATATTTAAAATTTGTTATTGCATAAGACTTATATCAGACTTTCACATATCGTTAATCTAAAAAATATAAATACAACCATTAATTCTTGGCTTAGATTTTCAAATCTAATGTCAGATAAGATTGTGATAAAATATTAAAACATATACACATGAGCTAACATTTGACAAAACTCAATTTAACATGTTTTGGATGATGATTCTGGATTTGGGTAAGATTTTGATACTTCCATTTTAAAACATTTGTATGGTAGTATAGCAAATAGGTTTTGAGTTTTAAAAAAATCAAGTTACGTATTAAAACAAGACGACAAAGAAAAAATAGAGAATTTTTTTCTTCTGAATTTTTGTGTTATGAGAATGCAGAATGCTGCAGCACCAAATGTGAACACAAGATGTGTCATGTCTATGCTCAGGGAAGCAACTAAAATAATGCCGTATGTTTATTAATAGAATGCCAGCTGTGTTTAAAACAGAGAAGTAGAGGTAGCAGAGTACAAGCCCATTTTTGTCAGGATGTATATTTTAAATGTATCTTCCATTTTAGCACTGGAGAATGAAAATTGAGTTAGGTTTGTGTTACATGTAGGTTAGGTCTGTATGTTGGAAAACCAGCAAGAAAAGAAAAAATAGTCATGGAAGATGACTGGCCATTAATTAAGAGCAATAACAGGGGAATTGCAAAAACCAGGGCATGAATAGTAAGTAATATCCAGAAAAGGGTTCCAAAAATAACTGTTAGGAAAAATAGAAGTCCATAAATATGTAGACTTTACAGCAAAGGAAATAAGAAATGAGAGTTTAGCTCATGTGCCAAACACACCATTAGAGTTCCCAACTTATTTTTGGCATAACCTCCTTTATTTATCCTACTGACCCCCACAATTTCCTGTATTACTAGAGTACTCCTCACATGACTCTATCATACTGCCTTACATAGTGTACACTAATTGCATACTAATGTTACTGTCTCCTTCACTAGATGATAAAAAATCTCTGGGGGGCAATACCGTTCTATGAGCCAATGCTGTATTCTCAATTACTTACGAGGTGCTTTGTGCACGACAAGGTACTCAAAACTATGTTTCTGAATAGATGAATGAATGTCTAGACAGAAAAACATAAGTACTGCCTCTAGGCTCTAAGGTGCGACAATACAACAGTGAGAAAGCAAGTCAAGACAGTGTTTGCGATGCCTCTTGTGACTGAAGTTTGACATAAGGTGTATTAGGTATCCAGGCATGGCAGGAAAAAATATATATATAAGAGAGCACTATGCAGGAAATACTAAGTCACAATTTTGACATGGTCAGTAACTCCTGCTTCAGAAGTACATGATCCTGGCTGGGTACCATGGCTCATGCCTGTAATTCTAGCATTTTGGGAGGCTGAGGTGGGTGGATCATGAGGTCAGGAAATCAAGACCATCCTGGCTAAGATAATGAAACCCCATCTCTACTAAAAATACAAAAAAAAAAAAAAAATAGCTGGGTGTGGTGGCAGGAGCCTGTTATCCCAGCTACTTGGGAGACTGAGGCAGGAGAATTGCTGAAACCTGGGAGACGGAGGTTGCAGTGAACTGAGATCATGCCACTGCACTCTAGCCTGGGCAGTAGAGCGAGACAACTTCTAAAAAAAAGTGCATAGTCCTAAAGCATCAACCATCTATAAGTCAGAAAGTAGATGGGTTAAATGACTGAACATGATTGTATAATACAGTCAAGTAGTTAAATGCTTTGATATATAGATCTCCCTCTGTCCAATTAAAAGTTTCATAAGGACTTTTACTTTTTTTTTAAGTAAAGGCATTTTAGTAACAATCATTGCTATCATTTTCCCTTGATGAGAATATAAAACTGCATGCTGATTTAGCTACTTAAGCTTAGTACAATGCCACATTCCCCATAGAGCTTATTTTGACTCCATGTAGGATGACAATGAGTCATTAGAAGCACAATCTTCCATTTAGTTCTGAGGTCTCCTTCTGTCATTAGCAAAACAACTTGAACAGGTAGCGTACAGATCTCCACTCATCACAAAGATGCTGGGCACCTTCTCTAAGCACCTTCAGATAAACTTCTGTTTTGTCTGGCCCAATCTTCCTACTTACTCTGGGACTTAGTTATAAAAACGAGTTTGGCTTCATCTTGAGGTCCTGTTACAGGGCAAGTATGAGCTTGAGAGAAGAAGACAGCACTTCAAAGGCTGGGGATGGGGTTTGCCCATCCCTGCTAAGATGCTGTAGAGTCTGTGCTGTCCTGAAAGCATAGAAGAGGAAAGTGTGAGGAACCTTAGGGTAGGGCCATCAGGGTAGAGAATAACTTTACAGTTGTAGACTCCAAGAATCAATCTGCATTGGTTTATGCTGAGTTGGTAATGAAACCTGGCATATGGTTACAATAAACTGCTTCAGCACAGGGCTGTTTTACATTTTTGTTTTAAGCCATGTTTCTGTCATGCCATTCCTTTTGATCTCCCATTTTTCAGGAGTTTTGGTAACACATAGTCATTTCATTGAAGAACACAGACAAAATGCATCTAAGCAAATTAGAAAACAATATATGAAATTATATAATCTACAGCTTGAGTAGTGCTGGGATAGGCTAGGAGTAAGCAGGGCAGCCTTCCCAGTGGAGTGATATTTTATCTTCTTTTAAACAATGAGAGATATGTTTAAGCAGGAAGGAAAAAGTAATTTCTGAGGATTCAGGCACAGAAATAATGAGAACATACAACAAAAACAAAAAGCCTAGAAAAATGTTGATGTATATGAAAAAATATATAATCTTACTATATAAAGAATGCTTAGATATTAGTAGGCAAAAGATTAATAAATCAATACAAAAATAAACTAAGACCATATATAGCAAATTCTCAGGTGAAGTAATATAAATAATGCTTAAATATATAAAAGATGCTCATTGAATTTTAAAAATTGACATTTAAAAGTGAGTAAGGTATCAATGTTTTACTTACAAGATTCAAAAGATTGGTAACACCCCATATTGACAAAAACTTTGGTTATAGACACTCTTATCCTATATGTGAGTTGATAGAATTGTTCAAGTGTTTACTCAATGACCATTTCTCAGTCCTACCCTGACTATCTTGTTTAAAATTGCACCCAGCCAAAACCCCATCAACTTTCAACTTGGGACTATTTAGTTTTGCCAAATAATTCATGATTATTAAGCGTATATATAGTATATTTATTTATTATAGTTGATTTTCTCCCCTCATTATAATAATGTGCTCCATGAGCAAAGACAAACATCTAAAATCATGCCTGGTACACAGAACATAACAATGTTTGCTGAATGCATAAGAAGTTAATGAATAAAAGAATAGATTAATATGTACAAAATCTATAAATATTTATTTTTTATTTTTTATTTTTTGAGATAATGTCTCACTTTGTCACCCAGGCTGGAGTGCAGTGGCCCTATCTCAGTTCACTGCTACCTCCACTTTCCAGGTTCAAGTGATTGTCATGCCTCAGACTCCCAAGCAGCTGGGATTATAGGCGCCTGCCACCATACCTGGCTAATTTTTGTACTTTTAGTAGAGATGGGTTTTCACCATGTTTGACAGGCTGGTCTCGAACTCTTGATCTCAAGTGATCTGCCTGCCTCGGTAAGTGCTGGGATTACAGGCATGAGCCACGGCTCCATGTTGAATGTTCATGTCTTTTGACCCACTAATCTTAGCAAGCTATGCAGAGAAAACAATAAGATGAATGTGCAAGAGGATTCACAGTAATATTTATTACAGTATTACGATAACAAAAAACAAACAAAATCTTAAGTGTCCATTAATTCAAAATTGGTTTAATAAACTGGCATTTTATGACAGAATCAAAATATGGCTGTGAATAACACCTACATACACTAAAACAGAATGACATGACTAATTATTAAAATTTATTTAAAATAAATAATCAAATGAACAGGCACAATGGTTGTTGAAAGGTCTAGAAGAATATGAATATAGTTGTTAAAATGATTATATTTTTTATAAATGTGGATGTAATTTTACATTTTTCTAGCTGAGCACAGTGGCTCATGCCTATAATCCCAGCACTTTGGGAGGCCGAGGCAGGTGGATCCCCTGAGGTCAGGGGTTTGAGATCAGCCTGACCAACATGGAGAAACCCTGTCTCTACTAAAAATGCAAAATTAGCCGGGTGTGGTGGCACATGCCTGTAATCCCAGCTACTCAGTAGGCTGAGGCAGGAGAATCGCTGGAACCCAGGAGGCAGAGGTTGCAGTGAGCCAAGATCACCTCATTGCACTCCAGCCTGGGCAACAAGAGCAGAAACTCCATATCAAAAAAAAAAAAATTACCTTTTTCTTTAACTTCATATTATTTGCCTTTTTATATTAAACCTGAATAATATTAAGGAAAACTATGTGAAGGCATAACATTTTGACACATCTTAAAATGCCAAAAAATATTTAACATTTTGTAATGAAGAAAACATTCTTTTTGGTATTTTAGTAATAAAAGTGCATTGCTCCTATAGGTAACACCTTTCATTTAATTTTGCAAATATCTAATAACACCAGTTTTAGAATTACAAAACAAACAAACAAAACTTTGAGATAACATTTCTAGGAGTAAGAAAAAGGGTAAATTTTGACCACTCTGAACTATGATTCACTCATTTATAAAATAAAAATAATAATGCCTTTATTAGAGATTATGAGAATAAAAGGAAAACTTATTTAAAAAATTACAAAATACCTGCTGTGTGGTATGCACTAGAGAAGATAAGTTCCCATTCCATATGTACTCCCTTCCTTCTTCTTACAATCTTCCAGCTGAAGGAAAAAGAAGGTTAGTGTTGAAATTTTTGCCTGAAAAGCTCTCATACACAACAACTGATCATATTAGGTGGCTAAGAAAAGCATCCTGGTTCACTATAGAGTCAAGCAGTGGTTCTGTTAATAAGCATTTATGCATCCTTGCATGTGTCTTTGGTCTGTGAAGTCATCAGGGATCATAATATCTGACTACTCTAAACGTTGATAGTGAGGATAAACAAACTTTAAAACACATTCAGTGTTAAACATAGAAAAGTATTTAATAGCATGATTCTGCTCTTGAAATGATTAAATAGAAGTCAGGTAGCATGTGAAACCTGAAAACAGAGAAGGAATCATGAAGTTGGCTTGCCGGAACTCTAAATCCACTGGCATGCACTTTCTGCTTTTATCCACTATCAACTCAAGGCACTCTCACACTAACTGCATGGAGATAAGAGGCTGAATATCTTGTTACTAACTCCCCTGAGCCCTGTGGCCAAATCTTTTTGTGATTTGAGCTTCATTACCTTGAAAAAGGTGCATCTGTTTTATGAAGTTACAACTAAAACTATTGAAATCTTCCCTGTATTAAACGGATTTCTAGGTTGAATTCTAAACAATTATTATTGCTCCAGCTTTGTAAAAGTCAAGTGGCTCATTTCTTTAAGGAAACACAAAATACCAACTAAAATCATCATTCCCAAGCCCATAATTGGTATCTAATAATAATGATGATAATAAAAGAGAAATAAGTACATTTTTGTTGATGGAAATAAAAACTACTTACCAGGCATGTAATGATTCCTAAGGTCCTTAAAACTTCTATTAAGTAGAAAATCTTTTGTTTGTATTGACCTCAGCGATTTTAACAGATGAAACCACAAAAATTTTAGTTTTAAATTGTAGTAATATTATATTTCAACATGAAATTTGACGATAGCGTTTAAATAGTTTTAGGACATTGAGTGTACCACAGCTCTTGAGATCAATGCTGCTCTCTTTAGAGTAAATTTAAGAGTTAGAAAATATATAGTACTTAGTATGTTTAGCTGCGAATTACTGTGGAGCGATGGATGTTATCCTTCTAGTGTTAGGCCACTGACTGGGTGAATTGCCTGTGTAGACAAGGTGTTTCCTTAACACTCTTTTCACCTTCACAAAAGGCAATTATAGTTTCCCTTTACTCACTACAAAAGCAGTCAAATGAATTGCCTGATTATTAGGTTTGTATGAATGACTCTTCAAGATATTTAGCAGTTAACTGTCCTTAAAAAAATGGAAATCATTTAGTAGAGAGATTTGAGAGTTTGCCATTTGAGTTAGGAGAATAATAGCATTAGTAATACTGTGCACAGAATCTCTCTGTTGATTTCTATGTTGTCTAAAACAGATGACCCAGAGACCAAAGCTTGATTCTGCACTGAACTAGCTACTTAAGCAAAATAAACTTCTTTCTACAATAATGTTTCAGTTAATGTCGTAAAATAAGATGATTAATAGGATTCACTCTTTATTCCATTAACTCACCTATGCTGTGGGACTGCTGAGACAAAGAAGATCTTAAGAATAGACATATGGAGCTTTTAATCTTGACTGAATTCTTTGCTTGCAGGTCTGTTTTTGATCCTACGTATCCTTGTAGCATTTTTTCCCAGCTGATTTTATAAGTATCTGTCATAAAATTTGGCACTTCATTTTGTATGCTTTTTCTCTATAATATTTTAGGAACTTATATACGTATCCTTTTTAAAAAACATATTCATCATCCTTAAAATGTGAAAAGTAAAAAATATAGCAAAAAATTCCAAAAGCTTGTTAATAATCTAGGTTCATTAAATATTAGCTTACTCAAATATCCTTCTGAAACTGCATGACCCTGTCCTTCCACTGAAAATACAGAACAGTATCTCTCACTTTTTTATTAAGGTTCTGTTAAACATACATGAGTTCATCTTCCACAAGCTTATCAATTTTTTGAAAAGAGGGATATTAGACATAGGCATACCTCATTTAATTGAGCTTTATATTGCGCTTCACATATATTTTAATTTTTGGTGCATTTTTGTTCGTTTACAAATCAAAGGTTATGGCAACCCTTCATTGAGCAAGTCTATCAGTGCCATTTTTCTAAAAGCATGTGCTCACTTCTTGTTTCCGTGTCACATTTTGGTAATTCTCACAATATTTCTATTTTTAAAAATTGTATCTGTGTTTAGGATGATCTTTGATTATTGATTTTGATGTTACTAGTGTAATTGTTACAGGGCACCATGAACTGTGTCCATATGAGACTGCAAACTTGGCTGGGCACAATGGCTCACACCTGTAATCCCAGCACTTTGGAAGGCTAAGGCGTGCAGATCACCTGAGGTCAGGAGTTTGAGACCAGCCTTGCCAACATGGTGAAACTCCATCTCTACTATAAAGTACAAAAAAATTAGGTGGGCATGGTGGTGTGTGCCTGTAATCCTAGCAACTGGAGAGGCTGAGGCAGGAGAATTGCTTGAACCTAGGAGGCAGAGGTTGCAGTAAGTGGAGATCACACCACTGCACTCCTGCCTGGGAGACAGAGCAGGACTCTGTCTCAAAACAAAAGACAGCGAACTTAATAAATGTTATATGTTTTCTTGCTACTGCACCAGCCAGATCTTCCCCCATCTCTCTTCCTCTACTAGGGCCTCCCTATTTCTTGAGATACAACAAAATTGAAATCATGCCAATTAATAACCCTACAGTGGCCTCCAAATGTTCACATGAAAGGAAGAGTCACAGCTCTCTCATTTTTACTCAAAAGCTAGAAATGAGACTGGGCACAGTGGCTCATGCCTATAATCCCAGCACTTTGGGAGGCCAAGTCAGGAGGATCACATGAGACCAGGAGTTTGAGACCAGCCTGGCCAACGTGATGTAACCCCATCTCTCCTACAAATGTACAAAAAAATAGCTGGACGTGGTGGTACACATCTGTAGTCCCAGCTACTCAGGAAGCTGAGGCATGATAATTTCTTGAACCTGGAAGGTGGAGGTTGCAGTGAGCCAAGATTGCACCACATGCCAGCTTGGATGACAGTGTGAGACTGTCTCAGAAAAAAAAAGCTAGAAATGATTAAGCTTGATGAGAAAGTCATGCTAAAACCTGTGATAGACTGAAAGCTAGATTTCTTGTGCCAAACAGCCAAGTAGTAAATGTGAAGGAAAAGTTTTTGGAGGAAATTAAAAGTGCTATTCCAATGAACATATGGATGTAAGAAAGGGAAACAGTCTTATTACAGATATGGAGAAAGTTTGAGTGGTCTGGATCAAACCTGCCACAACACTCCCTTAAGCCAGAGCCTAATCCAGAGTAAACCCAACTCTTCAATTTTATGAAGGCTGAGAGAGGTGAGGAAGCTGCAGAAGAAAAGTTGGAAGCTAGCAGAGGTTGATTCAGAGATTTAAGGACATAAAAGTTCAAGGTGAAGCAATAGTGCTAATGTAGAAGCTGCAGAAAGTTATCTACAAGATCTAGCTAAGATAATTGGTGCAGATGGCTACACTTAAAAAAAAAATTTCAGTGTAAATGAAAGCATTTTATTGGAAGAAGATGCCATCTAGGATTTTCATTGCTGGAGAGGAGAAGTCAATGCCTGATTTCAAAACTTCAAAGAAGTGTCTGACTCTCTTGTTATGCGCTAATACAGTGGTGACATTAAGTTGCAGCCCAAACTCACTTACCATTCTGAAAATTGTAGGGCCCTTAAAAATTATGGTAAATCTAATCTGTCTGTGTTTTATAAGTGGAATGACAAAGCTTAGATGGCAGTACATCTCTTTACAGCATAGTTTACTATTTTAAGTCCTCTATTGAGAACTAGCACTTACAAAAAAATGATTCCTTTCAAAATATTACTGCTTTTGGAAAATGCACCCAGTTACTGAAGAGCTCTGATGGAAATGTAAAAGGAAATTAATGTTATTTTCATGACTGCTGAAACAACATCCATTCTGCAACTCATGAATCAAGGAGTCATTTTGACTTTAAATCTTCCTATTTAAGTTATGCAATTCATAAGGTTATAGCTGCCATAGACGGTGATTCCTCTGATAGATCTGGGCAAAGTAAATTGAAGATCTTCTGGAAGAATTCACTATTCTAGATGCCATTCAGAACATCTGTGACTGACGGGAGGAAGTCAAAATATCAACATTGACAGGAGTTTGGAAGAAGTTGATTCCAACCTTCATGTATGATTTTAGCATTAAGACTTCAGTGGAGGAAGTCACTGCAGATGTGGTGAAAATAGCAAGAGAACTAAAACTAAAGTGAAACTCAAAGATTTGACAGAATTGTTGCAATCTCATAATAGAACTTAAACAGATGAAGAGTTCCCTCTTTGGAATAACCAAAGAAAGTGGCTTCTTGAGATGGAATCTACTCCTGGTAAATACTACTCCTGTAAGTATTGTTGAAATGACAACCAAGTCTTTAGAATATTATATAAACTTAGTTGAAAAAGTAGTGGCAGGGTTTGAGAGGATTCAGTCAAAGTTTACAAAAAGGTTCTGTGGGTAAAATTGCTATCAAACAGTATCAATTGCTACAGAGAACTCTTTTGTGAAAGGAAGAGTCATCAATATAGCAAACTTCATTGCTGTCTTATTTTAAGAAATTGTCATAGCTACTCCAGCCTTCAGCAACCACTGCACTGATCAGTCAGAAGCCATCAACAATGAGATAAGATCCTCCACCAGCAAAAAGGTTATGACTTGTCAAAGGCCCAGATGATAACATTTATTTAGCAATAAAGTATTTTAAATTTGGTATGTACTTTATAGTTTTTTAAGACATAATGCTATTGCACACGTAATAGTCTAACAGCAAACATAACTTCTAAGTGTACTAGGAAACCAAATAATTCACATGACCCACTTAATTGCAATATTCACTTTATTATAGTGATCTAGAACTGAACCCACAGTATCTCCAAGGTATGCCTGTACATTATCAAAAAAATTTGAGAGGTTCTTTAATATTTTTACATTTACTAGAATAACATAGGAGAGAAACCTAAATCTGTGCCCTTCGAATCAAATTCAGAGCAGTGCCTGAAAAACATGACAGTGTCTTTAGAATAAACTTAACTAACAAAAGAAGAAGCTGTGAAAACCAATGAGGAATATGTATGTATATAGTTTTCAAAATCTCAGCTAATATAATTAGTGATGAAAAAGTAAGACTCATATTCTCATTTAACAGCACAAATATTAATGTAAAGGAAAAGAGATGGAATTTCAGTGAAGAATGTGCCAGCAGACAATTTCTGATTCTGCCAGTTTATCAAAATGCAGGAACTAGAAAGTAGAGGTCGTGGCTGAGTGCAGTAGCTCACACCTGTAATCCCAGCACTTTGGGAGGCCAAAGCAGGGGGATCCTGAGATCAGGAGTTCAAGACCAGCCTGGCCAAGATGGTGAAACCCTGTCTCTACTAAAAATACAAAAAGCTAGCCAGGCATGGTGGCCAGCACCTGTAATCTCAGCTATTTGGGAGGCTGAGGCAGAGAACTGCTCGAACCTGGGAGGCGGAGGTTGTAGTGAGCAGAGATCACGCCACTGCACTCCAGTCTGTGCAATAGAGCAAGACTCTGTCTCAAAAAAAAAAAAAAAAAAAAGTTGTGACAGGTTTATTTCTTTATTCAGCAAATATTTGTGGAGTATCTCTTTAGGTGCAGAAGATAAAGGATTGAGTAAAATAAATATGATCCTGTTTCTGATGGAATAAGAAATACAGTATGAAGTCAAACATTAAAAAGATAAAACTACAGAAATGTGTAATTACATTTCTTGTAAAGTAATTGTTGTAAAGTAAAAGTTCAGAAAACTAAGCATGACCATAATGGAGTGAGCTAGCTTAGATTGCTCATTTGTCAGAAAATACCTTTCATGGTAGGTAACTTTTGAAAGCTGATACATGATGTGGCAAAAAAAGTACTACCTGAGAGAGCACATGCTGATGTAGAAATAAGCCAGCCATGTTTGAGGAATAGGAAAAAAAGGACAGTTTAATCTAAGTGCTGAAAATGATTGGTATGACATTGATGTAAGAAGTAAACCAAGCTCGTATCATATAAAGCCTAAAAATATATTACGTATTTTAAAATGTTTATTATAAATTGGTCGGGAGCCAATGAAGACTTTTTTTCTAGGGAATTGATATCCAATTTATTTTAAAACAATTACTTCAGTTGCTGTGTAGATAATATATTAGAGAGCGACAAGGATTAGAGATTCCAGTTAGAAAACCATTATGATAGCTTAGTCAAGAGACAACTGTAGCTTGGACAAATGGCATTGCTAGTGTATTGAATTTAAACTTTTTTTCCCCAAAAGCTAGAATTGATATGACTTTCTGGTATATTCAACATGGATTTGGGGATAAGTAAAGACTAAATCACACATCCCAGTTTTTTGCCCTACCAATATGGTTTTTAGAATTGCCATTCAGTAAGCCTTAGGAGACTAACCATTAATTTAGTTGGTGGCAGAGGCAATCCCAAACCCAGTCTAAAAATTTTGAGAGAATCCTGTGAGACAACAAAAGTCAGTGGGTTTCTTACTCAGAATAAGTGTCTGGGATGAAGATATGAATTTAGGACCCATAGGCATATAGACAGCATTTAAATGCATTGGAATAAAAAATATTATCTAGGAGGCCTGCATAAAATAGTCTATTTCAAAAATTTGAATCCATGGGCAATAAAATGGGTATTCACTGAACATGCAGACAACTAATATTTGGTAAAACTTTATAAAAAAATTTATCAGAATTTAAAATAATGAAACGCAATATTATAAAAATAGAACAATATAAAATAATGATGTAATTGTAGTAACAATATACATTTTTTTAAGAGAGATTGCGTTGTTTACAATTACTTGACAATCTACAACATTAGTTAAGGATTGCATAATTGTTCAAGCAATCAGTGATGGATTGCTTGAGTCATACAACTGATTTTATAGCCAGATATTTTTTTTTTTTTTTGAAATGGAATCTCACTCTGTTGCCCAGGCTGGAGTGCAGTGGCACGATCTCGGCTCACTGCAACCTCTGCCTTCAGAGTTCAAGCAATTCTCCTGCCTCAGCCTCCTTAGTAGCTGGGATTACAGGCATACACCACCACACCTGGCTAATTTTTGTATTTTTAGTAGAGACAGGTTTCACCATGTTGGCCAGGTTGACCTCCAACTCCTGAGTTCAAGTGATCTGCTCACTTCACTTGGCCTCCCAAAGTGCTGGAAATACAGGCATGAGCCAGCGTGCCCAGCTCAGATTTTTTTTTTCCTTGAATTTTAGTTCTGATTAGAATATTCAATTTCAAAATAACAAATCGTTAGGAATAACCACGTGGCTCTGTTAGGTGGTTCTGGAAACATGTCAACATAGACTAAGATTACGGAGAGAGTCTTCCTTAAGTTTGGTCACATGATTCTTTTAGCTATTCTGTCAGCTACTATATGTCACTAAAACTCTGGAAGTGCAGCTATTTCATCTGATGAAATAGTAGTGAGTGGATTCCTAATATTCTCTAGTTGCATTAAGCTCTAAAATTTGTATGTTTAGTTTTTAAATTAATACAAAAGTCAATATAACTTTCTGTCAGACACCTACTCCCATTTTCATACCACAGAACTTGTCATTATCAGTAACTTCAATCTTACCGTATTCTCACTCTCAATTTTATGCATTCTCTGATCATACCTTTTAGCTTTCCAACTCACTAATGTAGCCTAAGTCCTAGGATCCTTTCACTACTCTTCAATCACTTATCTATTGAATCGACAACATCAACTCCTTACCCAATTGATGTTCCTTTTTTCCTCCTTACCCATTTAATATTCCATAGTCAAGCACTATGTTATTTCCCTTGCCTATACCCTCAATGCTCTTGTTCTTGTCTTGCTTTTGTGATTTGTTTCTTAACAGAGCTGCAGTCATGATTAAATTCACATCTCTTATTACTGCACCTGTTCATCTGATTTTGTTGAGGAAAAACACATGATGATATTTGGCCTCATTTTTCATTAATGTCCTCAAACTTCACTTGATCCATTAATTCTGTCAGGTAATTGTATTGTACGTCCCTAGACCAGTCATTCTCTCATTCTTCTATATCTCTTTCACGCCTTCTCTTCAAACTCCCAGCAACTTCCCCATCCTCATTCTAAGCTGAAAACCTTACTTCCTAATTCAAGAAGAACAATAACAACAGGCAGCAGCAGCAGCAGCCACAGCAGCAATACTAAGAGAACTTGCACAGCCTCACACCATCTAGTATACCATCAATATCTGTGCATTCATACTGTGTCTGCTTATCTCTTACGGCTAATAAATAACCTATGCTTCTAAGTAAAGCCATCCCTTTCTACCCCATACATATCCCATCTTTCTGTTACTCAAGGACATAGCTCCATCAACTTTCTTTTTCCCCTTCTAGATCATTCCAGTCAGCAGATAAACCTGCCGTAATTCTTCTTACCTAAAATGAATGAATGTTAGTGAATGAATAAATAAAGAACACATTCATGATCCTACTTCATTTGCTAGTTGTTACCTTATTTCTTTTTTTCTTTTTCTGTAGGAAAACATCTCAGAGGAATTTACTCAGTTTGCTATCTCCAATTCTGTCCTTCATTTTCTCTTAAATCCACTTCAGTAAGGCTTTTGTGTAACCAACATGGTTATCATAGATGTCTTCAGTAATCTTTAACTGGTTAAAACCAGTGGTCAGCACCGAGTTTCCATCTTACCTGAGCAACTTTGCGCACCGTTGATGGCTAAGCTCCTCTTCATCCTTTTTCTTCTTGACCTCTATGATGCTACTCTACCTTCCTGGTTTTCCTTCTGGTCTGAGTCTTTACTCTTGATTGTTTCATATCAGAATCACTGCTAAATCCTCTTTATTCTTATGATCTTAGTGTTGGGGATTCTAGGCTCACTTCTTAGGTTCTCTTTCTACACTCACTTCTTTGTTCATTTCATCCAATGTCATGGGTATAAATGTATTTAATTTATGTCTTCAAATTGCTCTAGCAAAGTCCAGGCTCATAACTGTAAACTATTATCTCTACTGGGGTAATTCATAGTGATCTTAAACTTGTTATATATAAACCCAGACTCTTATTTGTCCCCTCACTTAGGGTTGCTACATAAAATACATATTACCCAGTTAAATGTGAATTTCAAAAAATATATATATTATCGAAGTACAAGTATGTTACACATGTTATGTGAAATTCAAATTTATCAAGTGTCTTTTATTTTTATTTGCTAAATATGACAGTCTTAAAAATTTGTGCCACTCACGGTCTTCCATAACTGAACTGGTGACTTGATCTTTCCACTCAATTAGGCCAAAAATCTTGGAGTGATCTTTTACTTCTGCCTTTCTCACCCAACACCCAGTCTAGTAAGAACAACTGAATGTATTCATTATGACTGATTTTCACCATTGATTTACTACCATCCTTGTCCAAGTTCCAAGTTACGTCATCGCTCACTGAATTATTACAATAGTATCATGATGGGTGTTCCCCCTTTGATATGTCTTCTTATACCATTCTAAATAATCCTCAACATAGCAGCCACAGTAACTATTTTAAGATGTAAGGCTAATCATGTTTCTTTGTACGAAACTCTGTAATGGCTCCCCATTTCATGCAGAGTAAAAGCCTAAGTAATGACCCACAAGTCCTGTATGATCCATCACCACCATGTCACCTCTCTCTTCTTATCATCTACTACTCTTCCTTTAAAGAACACCTGTTCATCTGTTATGCACCTGTTCATCTGATTTGGTTGAGGAAAAACACATGATGATATTTGGCCTCATTGTCCTTCTTGGTCATTCTTAAACATAGTAGAAAACCCACATTAGTGCCTTTATCTTGGCTGTTTCTTCGTCCTGAAACATTCTTCCCCAGATAGCTACATGGCTAAATCTTTCATGTAATTGTTGTTTTTCAGATGTCAACTTTTCAACGACTCTGCTCTGAACAAATTTATTTAAAATTGCACATATTTTCAATCTCTTATATTCAATCACTATCAACTTCCTTTACCTTTTCTTCTTTTCTTAAATCTTATCATCTTTTAATTGGCTATGTATATTTTTATGATACTTATTCCAAGCAGAACAGTTTTGATACATAACAAGTGCTCAAGTAATATTTGTTGAATAAATAAAACAGGTTTTGTAGAGCCTTGATTATTAATCCCGAAAGCATTTTCTGTTATATACTTTTACAAAACGTTACGGTGAAGCTTTCACTTGTAGGTATATTTTTTAAACAAAACATAGTGCACATTAATCAAGATTTTATACAAAACTTAAAAATGCATATATATTTTAAACATTTTTAAACACCCAAGAGGTTTATATTAACAATGAAGATAAAGACCCACCATTCTATTTATAATGCTCATGAAAAAAAAAGATTAAATTCACATTTAATGTGAATTAGTGCTGTGATTTAAAAGACCAAAATAAACGCCCCTTTATCAACTAAGGCCTTAAGGTTAAGGAAACAAAAATTACCTACAAGTCAAGGGCTCTGGGCCTGCTGCTCGGGCAAATTTCGAAATCCCTATGACTATAAGAAAAATCACATCCTTGCCATACTCCCTAATCATAGAGGCTATCAGGCTGACTCACAAACCAGACCACTACAACTCTGATTGGACAGAGGACCGGACTTGCAAACATGCTTTCCTGATAAGCAATTGCAGACCTTAAGCCAGTTTAAGTCAGCTTGTAGAGGCTGTGTACAAACTGTCTTTGTGTCCTTTAGTTCACCTTTTTATGTAAGGAGCCCGATTCTACCTCATTTTAATGCTAAAACCCTGCCCCAAAGTGAACACTGGATATATGTTACATACATGTTTACCCCTTGTGCATGTATTTAGCTCCCGTCATAAACATGTATAGCTTTCCCCCCAGACCTGCTGCATATAGATAATACCATCCCTGTGTAGCACAAAACACAACCTGTCTGATGTGGTTTGGCTCTGTGTTCCTACTGAAACCTCATATTGAATTGTTATCCTCCTGTGTTGAAGGAGGAGCCTGGTGGGAGGTGATTTAATTATAAGGGTGGGCCTCCCCCTTGCTGTTCTTGTGATAGAGTCCTCATGAGATCTAGTGGTTTGAAAGTGTGTAGCATTTCCCTCTTCACTCTCTCTCGCTCCTGCTATGCTATAATAAGACGCATTTGCTTCCCCTTCATCTTCCGCCATGACTGTAAGTTTCCTGAGGCCCCCCAGCCATGCTTTCTGTACAGCCTAATGAACAGTGAGTCAGTTCAATCTCTTTTTCATCATAAATTGCCCAGTCTCAGGTAGGTCTTTATAGCAGTGCAAGAATGAAATAATACACTGTCTTTTCCCTCTTCAAAGACAGGACACCTTTGGTTCATACTGGAGACTTTCTGTTCCTGGCTTGCCAACTGATAAAGCTCTCTTTTCTACTCTCTAGCCATCCTGGTGGTCTTTTGGATGATAGTGCAGAGAAATATGTAAAGTAAATTAAAATATGGAGGAAAAAATGAGGTGAAAATATATTAACACAATTTATCTATACTTTTTTTTTTTTTAAGATGGAAACTTGCTCTGTCACCAGGCTGGAGTGCAGTGACGCCATCTGGGCTCACTGCAACCTCAAACTCCCTGGCTCAAGGAATTCTCTTGCCTCAGTCTTCAGAGCAGCTGGGATTACAGGCATGTGGCACCAGCCCAGCTAATTTTTGTATTTTTAGTAGAGACGAGGTTTCACCATGTTGGCCAGGCAGGTCTCGAACTCCCAATCTCATGATCCACCCACCTCAGCCTCCCAAAGTGCTGGAATTACAGGTGTGAGCCACTGCGCTCGGCCAGTTATACTCTTTTAAATGCATCTCAGGTAAGATGATCTAACTAGTACAGTGTTTTATATAAATAGCATTTAAAAGCTTAATAGTCATGAAAATGGGAATGAACTTCTGAGAAAAATCATCTTTAAAAATCTTACATTTCATATTTGTGAAATTATTGGAAAATTATCTAGTATGTAAACAAAATTGTATGTATTTCATATACATACATATGTATATATGCATATATACATATACATATGAGGTATGTAATACTTAGTAAAAGTAGTATGCAAGTTATTTGGTATGTATGTCAACAAAAAGAGTCAAACTCTGTAAAACATTTGAAGAGATTTATTCTGAGCCAAACATGAATGACCATGGCCCATGACACAGCCCTCAAAAGGTCCTGAGAACATGTGCCCAAGATGGTCCAGGTACAACTTGGTTTTATATATTTTAAGGAGGCATGATACATCAATCAAATACATTGGTAGGGTCCAGAAAGGCGGGACCACTCAAAGTGGGAGGTGGGGAAGAAGGGGAGTTTCAGGCTATAGGTAAATTTAAACATTTTCTGGTTGACAAATTGAGTTTGTCTAAAGACCTGGGCTTGATAGAAAGAAAAGGTTCAGATTAAGATAAAATATTATGGAGGCCAAGTTTCCTTTGAACCTTAGAGGCTGCCCTTAGAGACAATAGATGACAAATGTGTCCTATTCAGATCTTTAAAAGGTACTAGACTTTAGTTTAGGATTGGGAGGGACCTGGAAGGAAAAGGTCTAGCTATGTTAACAGGGATTCTTTACAGATGTGAATTTTCCTCCAAAAAGAACAGCTTGCAGGGCCATTTCAAAATGTGACAAAAATGTTTTGGGGGTAAAATATTTTGATTTTCTTCCTCGTCTTGTACTCTTATGCTAGAGTCATGTCACAAAATAAGTCACGATATGTAGGGTTAATTAGAACCCATCTGATGAGAATTTATGGTTTGTAGGATGTGACTCTCCAGACCCCTTAGATAGGCGTTTGGGCAAGATAGAAAGATAAGAAAATCAGAATTTAATCTCTCTCTCTGTGTATATAGGGAACTATATATATTCTGCAGAGTACTTTATGACCCATCAGGAACCACTAGTGTTTTATAAACTACACCATGAGGAACACTTTTTTCTCACTAGAACCTAGGGCAGACAGCTTAGGAACAATCCATATAGAGAAGCTTAGATTTAGTCATTGCTATGAGCGCCTGAAAAGAAGGCCCGAAACTGCTCCTTACTTGATTTTAAACTCAGAAATAGAAAAGGATAATTAAGACAATCTTACATAAATTTGGGGAATCTAGAACAGGAGAAAACTACACTCCGCGTTCTGACTGGAACTTCGTGACAGACACGGCAACCAGAGTCGAGAGAGAGGCTGTAGGCTTCAGCAGTAGACATTAGCACGTAGCAAGGCCTAACCTTGGTGAGCACATCTTAATAGATGCCAGCCAAGGATGTTTCTGAAGCAAACACACCTCATCTTTCAATTTCTGGAATATGTGTAAAAAGCTCTTTTGGGAATTGTATTTTATCCAATATGTACATTGGAGTAAAATGCAGTGGAAATAAACAGATCAAACGTAAGAGAATTTGGCCATGTTTTGCTACATATTAGAACCATATTATGTATCCACATCAATTTTACATCTAAATTTTAGGTAATATTTGCATTTAGCCTCTCTCTGCTTTTTTCTTACCACAACAAAGTCCATGAAATTGTTATCAATTTAAGGACCATCTGCAAAAGAAAACCAGACTGAAAACAGAATGTTTGATGCATAAACTGTCCTTTAGATCACCTTTAAGACAATATTCCATCTGGCAATAAAAATTTCCAGTTCAATTTCCTTTAATAAAACTATAAGATTTCCCCTGAATAAAATTCTCTTCATTTGTTGATTGGGAAAGACAGCTAATTTTAATAGAGATTGTCCCTCCAAGACTATCCTATGTTTTCAGATTGCTTAGGAAATATGAATTTCAGGATGAAAAAAGTCATTAGCAATAGAGGTATTTAGAAGATGTAAAAGGGTAAAACGTACATTTAGCACAAAGCAGCAATCTCTTTACTCATAGCTCCAGGGTTATCAGGATGTCATTAACGGCTTTTTACTATGTAAATGTTTTCAAACAAAATAAGCTAAATGAGTAGCAAGGTGAATGTGGTTCATTGCAAAACACTTAAGAGTTGCTTGAAAATTGAAGAAGAAATGGTAAAATTCCAACTTCTTTCCAAACAAAGTAAACCCCAAAATTTTTCACTACATCAAATCAATTTGTGTTCTAATGTAATTTAGTTTCATGGTATTTAGGTCAAACACTCTTTCTAGAACCGTACAGAGTAACAAAAGTTGTCACATATTTCTGTTTTATTTTATTTCTTCCTAGCATGCTACAGAAGAATACCTGTAAATTTTTACTTTGATGTAGTCTGAAAGTCTTCCTTTTCCCACCTAAAGAGATGAGCTGTTCCGCCCACCCCAAAAAGTAAAAAAAAGAGTTGATGACAAAGTATCTAGGAATCAGGCAAGATTAACCATTCTTATTTCTAAACAGTAACAGGAAGGTTTATGTGCCCACTTCTGTAATGCACATTTACTAAGCACTTGTCAGAAGTAGATTCTCAAGGAGATTTTTGAATAAGACCTAAACGCTGTCTTCAAAAAGCTCCTACTCTGGTAGCTAGAACTGCAATTTAACAGTGAGTCCACACTGCTGATTTACAAAATAAATAAATTTTAGAAAACAAATACCAATTACCTATAACACATATGCAATTAATGTTAATATGCTTATGTATATTTTTCCATATTTCTATGCAATTATATAGATATATTGTCTCTAAATGGGAATATACTATCTGTAATTCATTATTTTTTCTTCTTTTAAACTTATAATTCATTTATTAAATAGTGTATTTCCAGGTTTACAGTTTTAATGGCACTCACTTATATGGTTGTATTAAATTTATCCTTGAAGTGTTGGATGATTTCATGCTACCAAAGTTTTGCTATTATTTAAAAAAAAAGCTGGGCTTAGTATGACTATAGACAGATTTTGGCGTGATATTCAAACAACCTCTGCAAAAATTATGACAGTTAGAAAAATTTGACATAAGAAAATTTTAACAATAAAGAAATCTGACCTAACTGTGAAAGATGGGAAAGTTCTTCTTCAAAGTTTATATCTTAGACTACAAGGAGTTTATGATCTCTTGCTCTATGGCCATTATTTGATATTAGCATAAACATATACCCATGTATATATATTCTCTAAATCAGCTACATCTTAAATCAGCTACCTTGACTTGCTCCGGCATGTCTGAACAGAACTAGGGAAGCTCCAAACCCTGGTGCATGCCATTCCTTATTTGGAAACCCTCTTGACCTGACTAGCTTCCTCTTCTTCCTTGTCTTCTTTCTCCTTATCTATTTGGGAAATTTCCAAGTTTTTAGCCAAGCAGGTCAAACATAGAATGTGAGTTCCTGTCCCGGTCAATGGAAACTGGACACAGTTGTAGGGTGATTGCATCAGGTTATGAAAGTTATAAATGTCCCTGTTTCCCTTGTTCAGGTGTGCTCTCTCAGCACAACTGCTGGCGAGTTGCACTGTTCCTGCAGGAAGTAAACTAGCTTTGCTGAGAAATCCATTGTCTTGGTGTGGATTTTTCCCAACATTATAAACCTGTTTCCAAAACTAACCGACTCCATCTTGCTTCTAACTCCCAAGCTTCCCTTGTTCATTCCTGGATATAGGCCAAGCTAATTATGGGAGGAATTTAGTTAACTTTGAAACAAAGATAATAACAGAAAATTTGAAATTGCAAATTCTTTCTCTGATCCTTTGAGATGTCAATCCTCTACAACGCAGGAATGTGTTTCTCAGTGACCTAGTAATCATTCCTTTGAATTGTAATCATCAAGAAAGATAGGTTCCCAAGTATCTCAGTCTCTGTGAGATTGTAGGATCATAACTTCCAGGAGGGACAATTTACAAACACAGAGATGGCCTAATTGCATTGGGCCAAGCTTCTCCCTTAACATTCTCCAAGATTTTTCCATTGACTCTTCCCAGAATTTAAAAATTTTCTTTTCTTCTTTTCCTGTGGAATTGAGTTCAGTCCCTAACCCCCCCCACCCAACTCCTATCACAACAGTCTTAAATAAAATCATCCTTCCCATTTTTTAACAAGTATCCAGTGCAGTATTTATTTTTAAATACATGTTAAATAGTTTACCTTGGTTCAGTTGGTTATTTAGTAGCTCAGCTGAGATTATAACTTTTTCACTATATCAAAATTGCTTGGAATGCTTATGTGTAGGCATTGTATCACTTTTAACATACTTAAGCTGATGTGGATGCATGGATAAATAGAAAGAAAGAATTGAGTTTCCTTTTATTTCAAAATGTAGTCCTGTTCAACAAGCATTGATAACTTGAAATGACTTCTGTACCAATTCTTCAGCTTTGGTTTAATACAGAACAGGTGTTATAAATGGCAAGTAATCTAAGCCTCAATATATATCATTCAAAGCTTTTTTCTTTTTAGACAGAGTTTCGCTCTTGTAGCCCAGGCTGGGGTGCAGTGGCATGATCTTGGTTCACTGCAACCTCCGCCTCCCAGATTCAAGCAATTGTCCTGCCTCAGCCTCGCGAGTAGCTGGGATTACAGGTGCGTGCCAACACATCCAGCTAATTTTTATAGTTTTAGTTGAAAAAGGGTTTCACCGTGTTGGCCAAGCTGGTCTCAAACTCCTGACCTCAGGTGTTCCACCCATCTCAGCCTCCCAAAGTCTGGGATTACAGGCATGGACCACTGTGCCCAGCCCCATTGAAAGCTTTTATAACTGTGTGCATTTGCTTCAAGTACTCTAGCTGGTTAGCATGTACATAACAAGTGTCCCTTTATTTTCCATACTTTAAGATCATTATAGTGAACACTCAACTTAGAAATATAGACCTGCATTTTGTATTTCGCATAAACACATATCAACTTTGTGTCCTCACACAAGTCTGTTCTCACTATAGTAAAAATTGCAATGATGATATATGCTTCCTGGCCTTTTGATGAAGCTAAACAAATTATATTTTAAAGCACTTTAATATAATCTTGCTACATAAAAGGAAGTAAGTATAAGTACTTGATCAATGGAAATCTGTGAGATTTTGCAATTGCACCCATAGTAGCTTAAGTCAAATTTGAATTCAGAATTCCAAGAGGGTATTGATGTTTAATGTCAAAAATAATACATTTAACTTTTTTAAACAACAAGAAAAACTTTATTGCACAGATCCATTTAACACCATAACTTCAAACAAATAAATTATTCCATGTTCCAACTATGTTTTGTCTTATAATCCATGAAGATTACTTGTCTTAGGTTTTTTGTGGAACTGATGTTTAAGAGATTGGACAAGGGGAAGGTTTGGACAGCTACGTTCTACCATAGGCTTAGAAAAGTCAATGAAAACAGTGTTTTTTTTTTTAAAAACAAAGAATGTTGAACATGCAAATTTTGTAAATTTATAATATCTTTGGGATATACATTTAATGTGTTAGGACTCATTCTGAGCCAAGTTACAGAAAACTAGTTCAATTAGCTAAAAGTGGAAAGGGTACATGAAGCAAACTTCCAAAAGAGTTGAGGTGGAAGTGGTTTCATAATGACTGGATGCAAGAATGCCAAAGTCATCAGGGCTCTTGTTTTCACATTGGATCTGGTGTCATTCTATTTTCTCTTTCGTTGTCTTTCATCTCCAGTTCTCTGTTATGACTTCATTCTCTCTGACCAGCTGTACCAACAAATCTAAGATCATAACCAAATGCTGTTTCTGGCTTTTATACAATATAGCCTCATGAAAGGAAAGAGAGTACTTTTCCGCCTGTTTCCATTATGTAAAATCCAAGGAAAGAACTCTGATTGGGTCATGTGTCTATCTATCTCTGGAAAAGAAATGAGAGCAGAAGGATGTGTTGTTTTGACCATCACCTCCAATAGGAAGGGAATAGGAGAAATAGCACTGGGGCTTCCGCCACAGCAGAATGGACCACAGAAAAACCACTGTTGTAAACTACATATTATCAATAATGGATTTGTTAATTTGAAGTAATCAGGCCAGGTACAGTGGCTCACACGTGTGATCCTGGCATGTTGGAAGGCCAAGGTAAGTTAAACTCACTTGAGGCCAGGAGCTAAAGGCTAGCCTAGGAAACAAAGAGAGACCTCTTTACATCTCTACAAAAATTAAAAAAAAAAAAACAGCCAGTCATGGTGGTACATGCCTGCATTTCCAGCTGTTCAGGAGGCTTAGGTGGGAGGATAGCTTGAGCCCAAGAGATCAAGGCTGGAGTAAGCCGTGATCATACCACTGCACTCCAGCCTGGGTGATACAGACCCTGTCTCAAAAAAAATAAATAAATAAAAGAAAAAATTAAAAAACAAAGAAATAATCATATATCATTAAGCCAGAAACAATCCTGTAAATCTGGATTTTCTAGGTTTATAGTAATATTTTCAGACTAGATTTTATGTATAATTACATAAGGAACGTGTTTCCTTGGAAGAGTAGTAACTAAGTGTGTATCATAAAAATGGATGATTCAAACAAAATACATATTCTATTTTCAGACCTGCCATTTGCTTTATATTAGTATAATTCAAGACAGGACTCTGTAGCAGCAGACATATGTGTATGTTCTTATTTCCTGTTAAAAGTTGGTAAATTTTTTATTCTGCTATAAAATGAAAACTCTTGTGTGCAGGAAACTTTTGAAATATCTATCAGTATTTATTTTTCTTTATCATTATGTTAAAAAAAGTTTTTGAGTGTCATACACGTTTTGAGCATAGTCTATTCATTAAATGTTTGAGAAGGGCTAGCAGTGTGTATACCTGACAATACCATGAGCTTATTAAAAATCAGGGCCAATGTCTTATTCAGTCTTATTCATCTTTTGTTTTCCAGTCCCTGTCAGAGTACTTTACACAATAGCAGACTTTCTATCCATGTTTGTGAAAATGAATTAGCAGTTGAGCATTAATATATTGCTTGGTGATAAATAAATACACAGTTTCTCAACTCAGAAAAATCACTGAAGATCTGATGTTCAGAGAACTTTGTTTTCTAAAAATATAAGTGGTGAATAGCCATATACAACTAAAGATATGTTCCTGTACGCTTTTTTTTCTTTTTCCTCTCATTCTTGCCCTCATTTTTTTTTTTTAAACATAGTCCATGTTTTGCTGTTTCTTGACACCAGTGGCTATTGTGGGAAACCCATGCCCTGCCAACAACTTCTCAGTTATTTTGGGAAGCCAATATATGTATCTCATGTATCCTCAAGAATAAGTTCAGGCAGCCATCCTCATTTTCTTCCTCTTCTGTCTACTTCCCTGCGTACAGGCAGTCCTGTGAAGCTCATGGCTGTTACCTTGATTTGAGCAGGTAAATTGCTTCCACAGCTGAATTTTATTTGGCACGGGTTCTTCCCTGGTATCTCTGTGTCTTCTGCTCATTATACATTATCTAATTGCCATGGCTGATCTGGTACAGTGCTGGCTGCCACACTTGTTCTGAAGTCTTCTCGGTCCCAGAGTAGCACTGGGTCAAGTGAAGCCTATTTTGCCAAAGGATTTCTGCCATTCAGGCAAATGTAAAAAATACCTCCTTCCTTGCCCTTTGTAGTACTCTGTTATCAGGCATTAACATTGCTTTGTCACCAGTTTCTTACAATATTTCTAGTGAAGCTGTTTAACATTTTAAAAATATTGAGATGGGCTCTCCCTGTATTACCCAGGCTGGTCTCAAGCTCTTGAGTTCAAATGATCCTCCCACCTTAGCCTCCCAAGGTGCTGGGATGATGGTTGTGAGTCAGCATACCTGGCCTATGTAAGATTTGAATTTATCACTCACATACTGCAAGCCAATTTAGGTGACTCACTATGAACTAAAAGTTTTAAAATCAGGAAAACAGGGATAATGACAATATTATTGTCAGAGTTGCTAAGGGTTCTGGACTTTCTGCTATACAAACCTGAATGTTTCCCTAGTCATAGGAGAAATAAAGCCATGCTAATCTGTCATTTTTGTCTAAATTTTGATAATTCTTGCAATAGTGAGTGGCTTCTCTTCTACCACACTCACTCCTGATTATCTTCTTTCTCCCTCATTGAAGCCTTCTCTGGCTTCCTTCTACTTGATCTCAAAATCTTGGTTTGGGGAATGTTATGGACTGAATTTTGTGTCCTCAAAATTCTTATGATGAAGGCCTCACCCCCAGTACTCAGAATGTAACCGTATTTGGATATAGAATCATTAAACTGGTAATTAAGTTACCATGATGTCATTTTGGTAAGTCCTAATTCAGTGTGACTGGTGTCCTTATAAGAAGAAATTAGGACACATACATGTATAGAAAGAAGACCATGTGAAAAGAAAATATCCCTCTACAAGCAAAGAGGAGAAACCCCTAAGGAAATCAGCCCTACTGACACCTTGATCTTACGTTTCTAGCCTGCAGAATTGTAAGAAACTGAATGTCTGTTGTTTAAGCGACCCACTCTGTAAGACTTTGGTATGGCAATCCTAGCACACTAATAGAGGGGTCCTCTCTCTTCTCCAGTTCATCTCTCATTAGGGGAATTTATCTAATCCTATGGCTTTAATATTATTTCTGGGATGAAAGAAAGAAAACATATTTTTTATAATTTATTTGAAGAGTTAAATATAGTTTGAAAAATCTAATAGAGAATGATTGTTATTCCATGCATGGAAATGCCAAAGTATTAAAGCATCTAAATAATGTTGTCATATTTATTAGTGTCATCTCCCAGCCACCAGCAGCAGCATTACAGTTCAACTTCCTAAAAATACGAAATCTGGGATCCTACCCCAGGCCTATGGAATAAGAAACTCTGAAAATGAGGCCCAGCATTCTGTGTTTTAACAAGCTTTCTAGGAGCTCCTGATGCATGCTCAAGTTTGAGGATCATGGATTATAATGAGCTAGAAATGGAAAATGGCATAAATATACCCTAGTGTTGAGGTTATAAAATGGTATCCTAGTAAAGTTAGTAATTTTCCCAAAGTCCCTAATCTCTGTGTTCTGATTCTTCTCTCTGCTCTGTACTTTTATGATTTTCAAGTTAGTTCAGGACAATCCAGCAGTTGGTACAATTGTGATTTGTATTGTTCTTTATTTCATTTGAGAGTATCTCTCCAATAGATGTACAAATCCCATGCCTTCTCTTCTCCTCCCATTATTCCCACATTACCAAGTGCATGCTTCATAATGCCAATTAAAAAAATAAAACGCCTATAAGGAAATATTTCAAACCTAGCTTTTGTCCTGTGTCTTGATATGCTACTAAAATGGAATGCAACTTAACAGTTCCACTGATTCGATATAGACTAAGGTATACTCAGGATCTTATAAATAAGTCACTGAGGGGAATAATATTGGTCTGATGCTATTAAATAGGTTAAATTTTTTAATGAAATTAAAAATAACAATTGGGCTATTGGCTATAACCTATCAGTGCCTTATAATTTTTCCCAAATTCTACCAACAAATTCTTCAGAATTTATAGTATGTTACATATATGTATATGCTTTTATTTGTATTCTGAAACTTGACTACTCTTTAGGGGAGCACTCAAGCAGCTCAATACACACGTATTTGTGTCTGTGTGCACTCCCAAATAGTTTGTACATAGGTTAAGTGGCTTACTCAATTAAATACTCACATGTGCCGATTTATAAACCCTAAGTTGTCATAGGCACAATTAACCTAACAGTCACTTTTTGATTTAAATTAAATTTACATTTTGAGTTGAGAAGAAAGCGTGTCTCAATTTGTTTCTTTATGGCACCCTAAGCAGGGCAGTGTCTCCTGCATGTGGTGGGGTTATCAGCTGCAGACTGGGCTGTTTGGATCAGTGATGCCCTTAATTAACACACAGAAGGTCATGTGAGTGCCCAGGAGCTGCCCATGGCAGATACTTTGGCTAATCATTATTGGATCCAATCTCTATTAATTACTAAAGTTTCACTCGGGTTTGTAAGTGTTGGGAGGAAACAGCAGGTTTTTCTACACAGCCCATTGAAGTCATTCTTCTTGTCCATTAACTCTTATGAGGTCATGATGCTAATGCTTCCCCACGAGGATCGTGTATCTTTCTTCCCATGCACTGTGTACTTCTGGAGTTTGCAGAGTCTAGTTTGGATCACAGCCATGTTGGTGTATCACAGTCTTAACTAACAGAGACATTTCCATTTAATGTGAAAGAAAATACCTGGCAGTCTCAGGAGCAGGGAGATAAGTATTGAGTTCCGTTTGATCACCATGACCAAAAGACGTATTAAAAAGAGCTCTTTTGTATGTGGCCCAGGACTAAGCTGTCTACTTGTCTCTTCATTAAACCTTTTAAAAATTATTGCCATAATTTTTGAATTTGGATCAAGTTTTAAAGATTTTCTCCCTTGCTCTTATGTAAACTTGGCAAAAGAGCTATTTAAAGCCATGCCTATAATTTTTATATTAAGATTACTAAGGTATTAATTTATTCCCATAGAAGATATAAGAAAGAATCTGTAAGCAGAGGTTGGAGGATTGTGGGCCGTTTTCCCTACTGGCCCAGATCCAAAAATTATGCATGATTGAAGAGAAGCAATGTTTGAGTGTTAGTTTATCTTCACTGGATTTTGAATTAGATGAATATCACCAAACAGTTATACAATAACTGTCCTGACCTCATTTTTCCTCTGTATGTATATCCTTAGCAAGCTAATATTCAATAAATTATCACTTTGCTACCAACTTCCAAACCAACATTTTCATTCTTTTTATTGTTTCCGCTTTGGCTATGCAGGCCCATTCAATTGAGCAAATATTTTATGACCTTCAATAAGTGGAATATCCACACTGAGGCTTGAGATGATACAAAATAAACAGAAGGAAATTAAAATGCTTTGCTTTTGAGAATATTAAAAATAATAGAGAAGATAAAACTTGAACACTAACGAATATTGGCAAAATATAGTAAATATGATAAGGTGAGTTACAAACAAATTGGTTAGAAGTATGAAGAGATCCCTTTGCACATAGAATAGAAGCCTAACTCTTTAGCTGGCCATTTGAGGCCATGGTAATATGCAACTCAGCACACTGCTTGGGCTTGAGCTTACTTTAAAATTTTTCTATTTCTTTTTACCTGACACCCTGTATCTCTAATGCTAGTAGTCAGAAAATACATCTTTGAAGATCAGTTAGAATTACCACCTACTGATGGAATTTTGGGAGAAGAGTATCAAATGTATTTAATGATCTCATTAATCAAAAATGATAAAATAGGAGGAGGAGGAGAATTTTAGTCCAATGAGATGGGGGATAGGAAAAGTAATAAAAGTACTTATTTAATATGTTAACATCGAGGTATTATCTTGTCACCATGTAAAAATATTGAGGTGCAAATCGAAAAGGTATAGCTAGAGCCAAAACAAAAATATTGGGCCTGAAGAGTTAGATTTAAAAGCCATTACTGCAGAAATTCTATTTGAAATCAAAAGTGACAATCTAATGGAGGCATAAAAGGAGAAGCACAGGCTTGAGCTTAGGTAGTTCTACAATTATTTGGCAATTGGGAGAATAGAAAGCTGTGGAGAACCCAAATAAGCACTCATCTGGAAACTTTGAGAAAGAAGGAGAATAATGTAAGGGAGAGTTTAAAGAAGTAAGGGCTCTTTACTGCCATCCACAGCTGTAGAAAATTTGAAGATCGAATTTTCATTCAAATTGAAAGAGATAGCTTTGAATGGACAGTGAAACTGCTCAGTGCCCTATACCAAAGAGTTTCATTAGAAAGTGCGAGCAAAAATTTCCAAGGTATTGGTATTAAGTGGCTGGCAAAATAAGGTGGAATTTTTTTGAAGAGAATCAGCATAAAGTTGGAGAAATTTCAATAACAAGTCATTTACCCTAAATTTCTTATCTCTAAACTGAGGTTATTTAACATAGATTTAAAAATGGTTGCAAAGATTAGAGAGATTCTAGTACTATACTAACAATGTAAGCACTTGCTAAGCATTATTATCTACTACGATTTTAACTATTATATAATTCAAGCTCTCTCTTTTATATATTTGGTCACTAACCATTCCTTTTTTTTTCTTGCTCAGCCTTCTTTTTTCTAGCTAAGTGCCACCTTGGCTAGTTTCTACTGAGTGTGTTAGACTGGGAGGCTTCAGCTGTCCTCTCTCACTCCTCCTAGTGACAATTTGTGTTTGGGACCCTGGTTCTTCAGATGGATGCTACTGGCATGGTAACCCATAATGACCTATGGGTACATCTGCATCTTTCAAGAAATTCATTTTGGCTAAGTATTGGCACTCCTTTTTGATACATTTTTGAACCTGCCTACATCTTCTTTTGGGTACTGTTAACTGAGTTCTTTACTGAAGTTAAACCATGATTTATGGTGAAGTTGCAGAAAGAGGCCTCTTTAGGTTTTCGTGGACCGATTCATTAGTAATAAAAGCAGAACTGCCTTGAAAACTAATATTCAAATCTAGAGGTTTTCATTCCATTTTATGGTTTCCTGAGAGGTATATGCATGAACTTCTGAGTGACACCTTGCTGTGCTCAGAATCATATGCCTTTTTTCCTTTATGATGGACCTTTTTTTTTTTTTTTTGAGAGAAAGAAGAAGAAAGAAAAAAAGGGGGAGATAGAATTCTTGCTCTATTACCCAGGCTGGAATACAATCTAGGAATAGGTATTAAAAACCTCTTTTATGCCGATAATTTTACTTAACAACAGAGACAGGAAGGAATAAGGGAAGAAAATAACAAACAAACAGCCAACCAATATTTCATTTAAGTCTGTGAAATGCTATGCAAATGCTGA
>CAUYLG010058382.1:0-22654 GCA_963573385.1 Cacajao melanocephalus
GTGTGGCTCCTCCGCCGGGAATCTCCTAGTCTGTGGGCAACAAGAATTCGTCTGAAAGTGCGGCGTCCACTCGCTCTCTGCGCTTTCACTGGGAGCTACAACCCTGAGCCGTTGTTAATCGGCCATCTTGGATCTCTCTCCCAGGAACTTTTCTTTACTTCAGTGTTTTGAAATTTTGTGATGACATGCCTTGCTATGTATCTTCTTTATTCATTGTTCTGGTATTTATTGAGCCTTCTTATTCCAGAGGCTTAGGTCTGTCAGTTCTGTGAAATCATTCTTGAAATTGTTTTACAATTTTTTTTTCCTTATTTTTCTTTGTCCTGTCTTTCTAGGACTTCTATTGGACGTATAAATTTCCTAGACTCCTAATTTTCTTATCTTTGCTTTCCTCTTGGCCATGTTTTTACTTTTCTTATCACTTTCTGAGAAAAATTTCTGACTCTATCTTCCAACTTTTCTAGTGGAACTTTCATTTAGCTATTATTTTTAATTTCTAAGGCTCTTTCTTATTTTTTAATCCTTTAGTATAGTTTTCTGTTCCTGTTCATATTACCCTATCATCTACCATTTTTCTATGGATATTAATTATAGAATAATTTTTAAAATGTTTTGTTCTCTGCCTTGACTATTTTTTTCTGTTTTTATTTTCTATTTCTTTGCTTTGGGTTCTGTCATTCATGTAGGACACTGTGCTGGACGTTTTTTGTTTGCCCTGTAGATGCGCTCTCCACCTTTTTTCACACTCCAGGTACCCCTAGGGAGGATGACCTGTCTGTGTCCTGCATCAGCTGGCCGTCTGTCTTCTGGTTGGGTTCAGTTAATGAGAGGAACAGCAGATCCTCTCCTAGCTTCTCCCTGCTTACCTGCCATAGCTGCATCCCTCTATCAGGGATTCCCGTCTGGTGTCCCTCTCTTTAACTTCACCCTCTCTAATTCTGGTAACCACTCCTTTTCCTTACTTCTTCAGGCTTGGAGATGGTAGAGCTCTAGTTTAATCTAGTGGTCCTGGAATACTAAACATTGTTCATACCTCTGTAAATGGTTCCTTTATTAAACTCTCTCCTGCTATCCAGTTTGATGTAGTCTTCTGCTGAGACTCTAACTGTTACAGAAGTTATCCTCTCTAAAGGTCTGACGATCTTTAGCTGGCTCTTCATATTGAAAAGAGGTACTACACGAGACTTTATGTGCATGGAGAGGGTGTATTGGCTCCTGACTTCCTTGTAGATATTTGGACTGAGGAGTTGGGGGAGCTTTTTCATTGGTAAACTTCCAGAGATCAATATTTATGGATTTTCCTCTAATCTTCTGTCCTGGAGTGTATATGCTTAGTTGCTGACTTTCTGGAGCAGGATGGGGGAAGCGGGCTGGGAGGAGTCCCATCATCCCTTATGTAGACTGTCAGTCACTTACCCCATTTGTTTCATTCATATCCTCACTGCCACCCTTCAGTGACTCTTTTTCCAGGCCCAGGGCTGCCCTGGCTCTGTTTCGCCAGATAATAAATGTGTGCTGTTCCTTAGGTATAGCGAGAGATAGGTTGCCTAGTTATATGTGTTGGGGAGAATCTGGGCATCTACCCCCCGTAAATATACTTTCAGGCAACCCCTCTGATTTCAGCCCTATCCTTACTCGACTTTCAAAGACACTTGGTGCTTCTCAGTCCTGAGACTTTTCAGTGTCTTGGAAGAAAAACTTGTTTCCTTCTCACTGTTCCCTTCAGCAGGCACAGGGTTTCAGCCTCTTCCACTCTGTATAGTCAGTTACCTCCTTCATCTGTGTTACTCATCTGAAATGTGTTGAGCTATCTTGTTTCTCCTTCTATTCCTCTTTTCTTGGTGGATTCATACTTTATTTATTCCTTTACAGTTGGTTTAAGAGGGTTTTGGAAGGAAGTAGAGATAAACGTATGGGCTCAATCTACCCCAGTTAATGGAAGTTCCTACTACTCTTTGTAGGCCACAGCTGAAAAGGATAGAGGAAGTGACAGCGGCCCAGAGAGTGCGAGGCAGGCTGGAAGTTGTGTGACTGCACAGTGTGACAGAAGGGAAGCCACTCAAAGCTGAAGCTTTGGCACTGTGGCCTTGGTATTTGCGAGTTTTATGAGTCTGTTCATTTTATTTGGGCAGCATCTCTGAGATGAATTCTTCATATGAAGGGAATTTGCTAAGATCAGTTGAGAACTGACTTGAAGAAGTTTTTGCCAAATGGCATTACATAGCAAGAAGGGAGAAAAATATAGGGAGCTCTTAGACAGATGCTTTTTAAAATTTTAATTTTGCCAAATGAAGAAGGTAGCCAAAGAAGATTTATAGGCTTCTACTGTGGGAGGGACTGCCTTTTGGAGGGGGAAGAAGCAAAATCTTAGCTGATCCTAATGTAAGAAGAGCCCTGGGGTCATAGAACCACAGACTTTCATAGAACCACAGACTTCAGAAACAGCCTGATCTTTACAGAAGAGGAAATTAAGGCCTAAGTTTGGAAATGATTTGCCCAAAGTTACACAGCGAGTTATAGGCTATGCCCAGAACTGTCACCCAAAAGTCCTAACTTCAGCTGGCACATTACACCCCTCTGGAGATAGAACATCAGCAACTTTAGAGGTGAGCTCCAAAGGCCCCACCCTTGTCACTGTGACCTAGAAGCCCATGGCCTCAGGAGCCCTTGACTTGGCTTGTTTCTGGGTAGTTTCTGCTACTCACCCTCACTGGAGATGTTATATTCTCCATTTCCCTATGCTGCATAGGTTTGGACCGAACCAGTGCTGTGCCAAATTGTAGACCTGTGTAGACATGTTTCCTTTTGTTTCATTATTTTTGGGCGCTCCGCCAAGGCTCACCATATGAACTCAAATGTGGTTTAGGAAACAAAACATAATGACTTCAATAGCTTGACTTTTTAGGAAAGTTAAGGGGAAAGAAGAGTCCAGGAAGCCAATACACTATATGATCAACTCTCAATATTTATTGAACCGTAATAACAATAATAGCTGACAGTATTTACACATTTTACGTACATTATTAATTGATTCTTTACATCAACAGTAAGGTAGGTACTATGATTATACCTGCTTCACAGATGGGGAAACTAAGGCAGGGAAGGAGAACCTTGTCCTGGATACTCTGTAGCTTAAGGAGTTGGGTATCTAAAGACACAGGTTAATAATTAGTAATATTCTCTTAAAATTTTCAGTAATAGATTGTTAAGAGCTGCAAAGGGGTCTCTTTTGGCTGCCAAAAGGCTCCAGCTGCAGCCTGTCTCTAAGAAGGCATATAAGGGGAACATTTCACTTTTTCTGAAAACTGGAAATTTATATACACAAAAGATGATGAAATCAGTATCTGAACAAGGGTGGAAATGTGAACAGAAGTCAACAAAGTAATGTGTAATTGGGAATAAATATAAAAGTGGTAGAAATGGTAAGTCTTGGGTATTGACTGAATCAGCTTGCACTAGGGAGGCCAGAGGAGAGGGGAGCCAGCCATGGAAGCAGAGATGTTAACAGAGGGCAGAGGATGAGCTTGTTAGTTATATTGCCTTTAAACTGTCAGTGGGATAGGTAGTGGGGTAGTCTGAAGACGTTTCTGTAAAAGAGACCTAGAGAGGAAATTTGTGGGTTAGGGTGGGGATGTGGTTTTGCGTATCTTGCATTACAGGACCACATCTGTGCCCACACTGCAGAATAACCTTTGTTCATTCCAGAGAGAGCCTGCAAAGTACAGATGGCCATCGTATACTTGGGAATGTTGGGTTTATAGAGTTAAAGTGGGCTGGAGCTGGAAAGGATCTCAGAAGCCAGCGGTTCTTAATCTTCATCGATAAGTGAAATATTCAAGTCTTAGAAGGGGCAGTGATATGTTTCAGTTGTGGGCCAGCCAGAGGACATGCCTAGGCAGACTAAGAAAGCAGATCTCCCACCACTCAGCCCAGGTCCCTTTGCTTCAAATCATGTCTCAGAGGTTTGCAGTTTTGCTTTGTACAATTTCTGTTACCTGCGGTCAGCCACAATCCAAAAATACTCAATGGAAAATTCCAGAAATAATGCAGAAGTTTCATATGCTGAGTAGTGTGAAGAAATCTCATGCCATGTTACTTCATCCCACCCAGAACATGAACCATCCCTTTGGCCAGTGTGTCCATGATGTATATACTATCTGCCTGTTACTGTATAGGAAAAAACAGCACGTATATATAGTTTGGTATTATTTGAGATTTTAGGCATCCCTTGGGGGTCTTGGAACATGTCCCCCGAAGATAAGGGGGCACTACTGTATTTGAAACTGTGACAGTTTCCAAATCCAGTACTGACTATCCCCTAGTGAAGATGTCTTTTTAATCTAGCTCCATAAACTGTTCAGTTACCATTGTTAATCTTCAATTTTAAAATTAAACTTAAATTACCTTAAGTAATTTACTTTCCCTCCAAGGGCTCCAATTGCACGTCTATAAAACAAGGAAAATATTCTGGCCCCCTTCTCCCCCACTTTATTTTATACAGACTTTCTGAGGTTGTAACAAGTATAAGTATGGTTGGAAAAGAAAGGTAATAATTTTGTATAAAAAGTAAGATAGAATATTAATGTTTTAATAAATATTGTTTCATTATAATTTTCAAATGAAGTCGATGTGATTTTGAGGGGGACACTAAGTCCATGAAAGAAACTTAGCTCTCTTCCTTCTTAGCCATGCAACTTTGAGTGAATTATAACCTCCTTGTGTAGCTAGAGAATGAAATGCTCAGAGCAACAATGACAGTTAGATGGGATAATATATGTAAAGGATTGAGCTTAGTGCCTGATGCTTGACAAAAGTAGTAAATGCAGATTTCTATACTCCACATCCTTGCCAGAACTTAGCATGATCCAGTTATCAATTTTTACCAATCAAAAGTGAGAATCAAAATGTTATTCTACCAAAATAAGAATTTAGTTTCAAAGATAGAGTATCGGTCCAGGTTCAACCAAAGAAACAGACCCAGAAGGAGATACAAATTAAGATATTTAAGGTGAGGAATTGGCTTGCATAACTGTGGAGACTGGCTAGCAAGCTCGAAATCCATAGGGCAAACTGTCAGGAAGAACAGGCAGCGAGAGCAGAAATAGGAAGCAGGAAAGAGATTTGAAAACTAGTGCTTGTCAGGAATTAAGTGGTCTAATATGAAAAGTATTGAGAAGGGAAGGGCAAGAATGGGCAGGATCAAGGATGTGGTACCCTTTTCTGCTTGGCAGACTGGGGAGATATGTCATCATTGAGAAGAGAGATACCTGGAGGGAGGAAAAATAGGCTTTGGGCAAGGTAATGAGTTTATTTTTTAGCGTAACTGAGTGTAAGATGCCTGTGGGACGTCCAAATAGGACTACTTGGTAGAAGATTGGAATGAAAACTTTCAGCTCTATAAAGAAGTCAGGGAGTTGGTTCTGTAGAGAAAGCTTCGTGAAGCAGAGCTACTTAATTATAGTTTTTTCTTTATGTATATGTACATAGTGTTTCTGCTAAGTGGCCCTGCTATCGGGTATGGTGTTGTGATGGCTTTAATAATGTTATATAAATGTCACTATTCTGTGATTTTTCTTGCTGCTGCAATAATTTAGCCTAGGGCAAAGACTGCTTTCCTGGTCCTTTTTCTTTTTTTGAGATGGAGTCTTACTCTGTCACCCAGGCTAGAGTGCAGTGGTGTGATCTTGGCTCACTGCAACCTCTGCCTCCTGGTTTCAAGTGATTTTCCTGCCTCAGCCTCCCAAGTAGCTGGGACTACAGGTGTGTGCCACCGTGTCCAGCTAAATTTTGTATATATTTCTTTTAAGTAGGGATGGGTTTCGCCGTGTTGGCCAGGCTGGTCTCAAACTCCTGACCTCAGGTGATCCACCTGCTTCGGTCTCCCAAAGTGCTGGAATTACAGTAGTGATCCACTACCCCTGGCTTCCTGGTCCCTCTTTGCAGGGACCAACTCATCTTGGTAGGCTTTCCAGCTTCCAATAAGCGATTGCAAAGGTTGAATCCTCAGTAGGAGCCCCATACATGGATACATGGGAAGGCTCTGTCTCCCTGAGGAAAAACCAGATGGAGTCATTAATTTCTGTGGAGTGACCTGAAAGCACATAGCACCAAGTATGATTAATGACTTTGTATAGCAGCTTACTGCCCCAGTAAACAAGGCCAGGTCAGTCAGGTTGCCTGGGAAGAAGCACTGTGTGCTCTTCCTCGACCTTAGACCTCCTCTCAACAGGTCTATGGATAACAGATGGGGGTGTGGTGCCTTGGGAGATACAGGAGCAAGGGGAAGGAGAGGAAATGAACATACACTTAACATTTCCCATGTGCCATTTCATGATGATAATGATGAAAGCAGTGACAGCTAACACTTACTGATTGTTTGCCTTGGTGCCAAGCACGGTTCGTGTATGGTGTTTTGTTTTTCTATTTAATCATCACAACAACCTTGTGAAGTGGGTACTATTGTTTGCCATGTTTTACAAGTGAGGAAATCAGGGCAGAGAGATTAAATGACTTGCCTAGAGTCACACAATTATTTAATATATCTAAGGTGGGACTTGAAAAATGTTCCTAAGCCCACAGTTCCAGACTCCATGCTACTTCTCTCTGATACTGTCACAGACACTTTCCCTTCCCTGGTCCTGTCATGCAGGGCAGCAAGACTACAGAGTTCTTTCTCGGATAGTTCTCATAGATTTCTGTCTTCGCTTTATTGGGTGAGTGGGTTGTGGGAAGCACTGAGCGAGAATTAGGAGACCTAAGCTCTTATTTCACCCTTGGTCTGACCTTGAACCTCTGATCTGACGCTCACATTCTTCATCTGTAAAATGGAGATAGTAACATCTACCAGGGTGTTATGAGGATCAGATGAATAAATTGCTAGGAAAGTGTTTTTTGTAAATATTGAGAGTTACCCTGTTGCATCTGTAACTACTACTTTGCATTTCAGAATATCTTCTTTCCTGTTACCTTCCCTGACCCTGACTCCGTTTGTCCTTTATTATGATTTGTGACATTTTTATCACTTAAAAGTCTATGATAATCATGCTTAAGGCAGGAGGCCACTGAAATTCTTACATAAATAATTCCACCTACCTGAGCCAAATGGAGGGGGTGGGGTGGGGTGGTGTGTAGCAGATTTAGCAGCTGCTGAAGCTATAACCAAGAGAAGTCTCTTTGTCAGTCACAGGAATGAATCATTCAAATGGCTGCCTTGCTGGGTCCTTCCCAGAGCCAGAAGGTAAATTAGGGAGCAGTGTTGCTTTTATCACTCACTAAGCTTAAAATGAAGCTCAATCTCTTTGAAATGTAGCAAGGATTTCTGTTTGAAAGAGCATGAGTTCTGGACTCAGACTGACCTGAGTTCATTCAATTCCCAGTATTGCCACTTAATAACTGAATGACCTTGGACAAGTCGTCTCACCTAACTGGGCCTCAGTTTCCTCCTCTGTAGATGCTTCCCAAGGTTGTTGCGCAGCTCAGATGAGATCGTGGGTATAAAGGGCCCAGCATGGTACCACACGCTCATTAGACTCTCAACAGTTTTTACATTGCTTTGTCTCTAAGATGTGGGAATGAGCACCTTGGGGAGGTAGATTTGATGGGGAGTGAAACAACCTGGTTTCCAGAGTGCACAGGCAGAGAACTCAGTAATAGACATTTGAATCACAGCTCTATTTTTAGTTCAATTCAGCCTAAGGTTTCAAAATGTGGGTTCTTCCTCGTGTCCCTTCATCCTTTCTGTGTAAGCAGTGGTGGGGGTAGGGTTGTCCAACTTCTCTGAGGTGAGTATTCCTGCCATTTCAGTCATATCTTTTTCCTTATTAGTGTCCAACACAGTCCCCTTGGATACCATCAACTTAAAAATCTGTGATAATGCATAAATGCAAGTGTTTTACTCTTGTCTTCAGCAAGATTCTGTCACTGCTACTCCAGCCTTCAACTCTCCAACTGCTAAAACTTTGGAGAAATTTCATCCATAACCCCTTGCCCATGTTTCTAGCATGGCTGACTTCATGAATTTGGGGAGCACAGCAGTAAATACTTTTCTATCAAGTTCTCTCCCTTCCCTTCTCAAGATGCACATATCCCTACACAGGGATAGTCACAGAGCAGCCTCATGTGCATGGGCTCTATAGAGCATTCTTGTACTCGTGTGTCTTACAGAAGAGGGATGCAAACTACCAGGTACACAGGAGACACATAATAATTCTTGTGTGTTCATTTCTTCCTTGCAACAGCTCTCTGGTAAGTAGGAATATGGTTTCATGGTTTAGGGCACTGGATTTCAAATTAGGGAGACCAAGGTTTGAATCCTAACTCTGTTACTTAACAGCTATGTGACCTGGGACAAATTATTGAACTCCTCTGAGCGTAAGTTTCCTCTTCTATCAACTGGAGATAATAGTACCTATCTCACAGGACTGTAAGGAGGAGTGACAGAATGCGTAGAAAGCCCTCAGCACAGGGCCAGCACACAGTATGAATATATACATGGTAATTGTGATGGTTTCTCAGGAGAGAAAATATTGCTCCAGGAAAGTTAGCTAATTTATCTAAGGTAGTATCATCCCTATTTTATGTAGAAGGACATCAAGGCTGAGAGTCAGGCATGTTGTCCAATGTTATACAGTAAGTAAGCAGCAGAATGTAAACCACAACCCGGGTCTCCTGACACCTCAGCCAGATCTCCTGACATTTCACCAGAAGCCTCTGGAAAACTGGAATAAATGCCCCCCCACCCCAGCCCATATACAATTTCCCCCCTGGTGGTGGAATCCAAGCCCAGCTTCCCCTCTGCTGAATCCTGCTTTCTAGAAACAGGCTGCCAGTGAAAGATGTGTAGAAGTGTATATAGAAATGAATACATATATGTGATAGAGTGGGAAAATATCCCAGGGAACCACGATTACCAGAGTACTCCAAGAATGCAGTATTTTGGTTAATGGATTTTTCTCAGAGTATTAACCTCTTGGTTTCAGGCCTTATTGAAAGTCATTACAAAAGGCGTTGCAACCATTCACTCTCTGATGCTAGAAGGAGCTGTCTAGTGATCATAATTAAATTCTCTCTAAGGTGACAGAGGATCTTGGCAGGATGTCCATTCATCACCAGAATGATCAGTTGTGATGTTCAGGACTCTAATAACGACCCATATGTCCGTCTAGGTCTTTTACACCCATTATAATGTATGTGCATGTGTGTGTTGGGAGTAAAGGGCAGGATGGGAAGATGATTATCCCCATCTTATTAGTGAGGAGGCAGGATTTGGAGAGCATGAATGTCCTGTTAGACATCTGCTGTGGTTTGAATATGCTCCTCAAAAGTGCATGTGTTAGAAACTTGATCCCCAGTGTAACAATCCTGGGAGGTGGGGCCTTTGGAAGGTGATTGGGTCATGGGGGCTCCAATCTTATGAATGGATTCATGTCATTATTGAGGGAGTAGGCTGGTTATTGCAGGAGTGGCTTTGTTAAAAATACAAGCTCTTTCTCGCATGTGCTCTCTTCTCCTTCCACCTGTCCACCTTGGGATGACCCTCAGTAGATGCCACCACCATGCTCTTGGACTTTCCAACCTCCAGAACTATAAGCCAAATCAACTTCTTTATAAATTATCCAGCCTGTGGTATTCTGTTATAGCAACAACAACAACAACAACAACAACAACAACAACAACAACAAAGACCAGGAGAAGATCATGTATCTTGAAAGTAATAGAGCTAGAACTGAAATGGCATTTGCTGAGACATAATATAGTAAAGGAGAAAAAACATAGATTTTTGAGTCAGACATACTTGAGTTTAAATCCTGATTTTGCCACTTACTGATGATATTGACCTTGAATAAATTGATCTCTCAGGTTCTAGGATTCCTCATCTGTGAAATGGATCTAATGATATTTCCCTTGCTGGGGGTAATTTTAAGAATTCTAAGTAATGTATATAAAGCATCCAGCATTGTGCCTGGTCAGAGTAGGTCCTCAGCATATGGAAACTATTATTATTCTGTCTCCTAGTCCCATGCTCTTTCTAGTCTACCAAGATGTCTACTACTGAAGATATAGAAGGTACAAGGGATTGGACTGACCTTTCTTCAGCCCATCAAACTGTAGAAGTATTCCTATTAGCTTCAAGTGTGGGGTTAGGGGGTTGTTTTATCCCTTTCTAATAACAGAAGCCTGAGACAGCTTTTATTCTATAGGTAAAACTTAAATAATTTCATTATTAATACCAGAGCTGCTGCAAAGCAATAAAATAAATATCACATATGACTGTTGTTGATAATAAGTGCCCACAGTCTGGAAATGCTTTCTGGATGTTAAAAATATGCATAGAATTTGACTAGGAGAACAAGAGATATATTTCATGTAGGATCAAATCAGAGGTGTGGAGGTAAGACAACATAAGGTTTGCTCAGCTTGGCTAGAACAAAAATTGTCATCAGTAGGGGAGCATACATGATAAGGATGGAAAAATGACTCATATATAGAGCTTCATATGTGCACGTAAGCACGCGCATGTTACTCTCTTCTCCTATGCAAGTATATTGCTAATCTAAAATACTTAGAAATTGATTAGAAACATTGGCTGAATAGATATTATTTCATCTCTCTTTGATTTGTAGGAAAGCAATGTGATCAGAAGAAAGAGAGTTAGACTGGGAGTTGGGAGACCCAGATGTTGCTCTTGGTACCACCCCTATTCAACCATATGATCTGGACAAGACATGGAACCTCTTTGGGCCTTGTCTCCTCATTTATAAAAATATTTGGGCCACTTTTGGAAAATCCTTTGGAGTATTATCAAAAGCCTTGAAGATATCCATTCACTTTTATTTATTAATTCATATGCTTGAATTCTCCTGTGAGGAAAGAGCTTAAATATGGGAAAAGCTTTATGGTTAAAGATGTTCATCATAGTATTTTTCTAATTTAGTAAAATTAGAGCTACCTAATTTTACTAACATTTGGGACTGAATAAAAGATGACCTATCTGCTTGACTAATTTTTAGTGTTTATTAAGTAAGAATTACAGCATTGGTCATGTAAAAATGAAAACAAAAAGCCATATATGAAAAGTACACTGGGAAATATACTTCCCAGTGTGGAAGCATTTTGATGTTATCCACACCCTTCATGAACCAGACCCAGATGTTCACACCAGCTGGCTTTGTGCTACCACTATTTACTGTATATGGTGACCTCACTATGGTGACCTTAGGACATTTTCCTAACAAACACCTTTTACCCCTGGGTGCTTTTGTATACAGACATGCTTTTGTATGTCTGGTTCATTCCTCCTGAAATGCCCTTTCCTCTCTTGTCTAGCCATGCATGTCTGCTCTTTTTCTAGTCCAGCTCTGTAGCTTTCCCTGACTCCTAGGTAGAATCAGTTGCCCCTTCATCCTTCTCTCTGTAAAATGTGTAACTTGACTCTAACGCATTATTGTGTTATAGTCTTCTTGTCTGTTTCTATCTCTGCACATAGACCGGGCCTTCCCTGAGGGTCAGAACTGGGTTATCAACAAATCTCCAGGACTCAGCAAAGGGCCTGGCATTTAATAAGCACTCAATATATGATTGAACTTTTACTTTTTACTTTTATTTTTTGCTTTTCCATGTCAGATCTGCCTTCCTGCATATTGGGATCTGCCTTCCCAAATATGCCTTTCTGCATATTTTATAATGACTATGTATTAAGCTTATAGTGGAAGAAAAATAATAGTAATTCATTTACCCATTTACCTTAATGAGGTGAGTGGCCTAGTTCAGAGGTTCTCAAACCTGATAGTGCATCAGAATCACCTGGAGAGCTTATTATAATGCAGATTCGCTAGCCCCTAGACAGACTTCCTCAGTCCCAGTCTTCAGGGTAAGGACCTGGAATCAGTACTGTTAACAAGCTACCATAGTTATTGAGATGCTCAGCCATGTCTGAGAACCTTTGACCTCAGTACCCTGAAATCCCTTTAGCGTAAAATCTTTTTAGTTCTTGGATTGGCCTCCTGTCCCTTGCTACCCCTGCTATGAGAGGCTTCAGCTGGAGGGCATGTGGAGCAATGGGCCAGACAATGAAGAATACCTATACTAGCTTCATTATTGGGCTCCTCTTCTGTGCCAAGGACTACTTTATAAGTAGCATTTTAAAATACCTGTACGATCATACTTTAAAGTCAGTTTTATTATCTCCATTTTACAGATGAGAAAACAGAGGCAAAGAGAAGTTGTGACTTTCCCAAGGTCAAATAAGGAAGCACAGATCCCATATTTCAATTCAGTCTGTCAGAGTTCAAAACTGGATCTAGAATTTCCCTCACTGTCCCTCCCTGCCTGTGTCACACCAAATAAAGGAACCCCAGCAGGGTCATATACAGCCCTGCTGAGTGCAGACATGCTCTGCCCTCTGCTGAGGCATGTGGAATTAGCATCCTTGGTGGGCAGCAAGCACCACATAAGCAGAAGCTTGCAGCTCACCAAATGTGCTCTGGCGCCCACCCACCTGCTTACAGGGTGCAGTGAAGCAGTGGAATTCAATTTGCAGCAGTGACCTAAGAATAGCTATTTTTAGTAAGAAAGTAGGTCAGGGGCTGCAGCGGTGCTGCCTGAGAAAGGAACAGCCTCCCCTGTCACCGGGAGGCTTGCTCACTTCTCACGCAGCCAATGTGGAGGTGAGGAAGGCAGATCTGACATCCTCACATGACTGCAGTTGTAATCATTACTGTGGAGCCACTAGAGGGGAATACATACACACATCTAGAGGCTCTTGTCTAGGTTTGCTTAAGGTCTTGGCCCTAATCTTCCTCAGGAGATTAGAATCCCTTCAGAAAACACCTCTAACATGGTAGGAGGCTCATCTATTGTATACCTGCTACATGCCAGCGACCATTCTGGGTTTGATATGCATTCTCTCATTTGATCTTTGCCGTATTTCTGTGAGGTAAGTGTTATTCCAGTTTTGCTGATGTAGAAATGGAGTTGCAGAGAAATTAAGAGATACACTCAAGATCACACTGTTTATGTGTGGTGGAGCCATATTTTGAATCCTGTGTGAGACTTCAGTGCTGATGACCAGAAGATCAGACCATCAAACCATGCTGGAGGTGATTTTTTAATTACCATTCTGCCTCTGCCCCATTTTTTTCAATACTTCAGAGGAAAAAAATACAAAGATGGCTTTCTCCATCTGAACTTATCTGAGTCAGGACAGGAAAGAATACTCAGGACACAGACCCTTTCCTCAGAGAGGAGAGAATATATTTCTACATACTGCCGCCCAATCATCAAACCCAGTAGTTGCCAAAAACAAACCAACCACCTGATTTCCCTGGGCCTGGAGTGTTTCAGAATCCTCTGCCCCACTTGTTCTGCCATGTATTAACTGCAGAGCTGTGGCAAATTGCAGGGCACTCATTGGCGATGCACAGGTGGACATGAGCTTGTTAACAGAATGCAGTAATTGACATATCGCGATTCATTATGCACAGCACAGAGGACTCTAGTAGAAGCCCACTTTGTGGCCAAGCGTTGCTGGCACCACCAGCCTTGAGAGTGTTCACGGCTCCGTTCTGGCTCTCCAGCTGGAGAGCATCATCCCTTTAGGGGCCAGAAGCAGTCTGTGGCTTCCGTCTTATCTGCCCCTACCTCCAGGCGAGGAGTAAGGATACTTCCCCTGGTCCCAGGCTGCATGACTTTAGAGGGAGATTATTTGTTCATTCATTCACTCAACAAGCATATAACAAAATCTGGCCAGGCATGCAATGGAGAACAAGACAGATAGTTTCTGCCCTCCCAGAATTTAACGTCACCTGGAATCACCTGGCATCACCTGGCAGCTATCAGAACTAAAAATTTCTAAGCACTCAGTTTTATAGATCTGGAAGTGGGCCCTCTCTGGACCTTAGTTTCTTTATTATCAAATGAGTAGAAAAGGGAGAATTATATTGGTCAATTTCTTTTAGCTGTAAAATTTCAGAGTCTGTGGTTACGGATTATAAACATTGAGTCACGGTATAAATCTTAGTCATTTGTATCCAATGCCAAAGAAAAAAAAAAAAAGAAAATCCCAAATTTCAGAATCTGGATGAGAACCATGGACACATGCTAATTCAATTTTTTCACTTACAAATGGGAAAAATGGGTTAAAAGAAGGGTGTGTCTTGCCTGGTATATCAGTGAGCAGAGGCAGGATGGAGAGGCCAGTCAGCTGAGCCCAAGTCTTGAGACACCGCGGTCTTACTAAGACTGCCTCTTTACTCAGCACTGCTGCTGCACCCTTCTTTGGAACCATTTCTGCACTTAGCTTTTCTAACAGTGAGCTCTACCGAGTCTTCTACTTACACCTCTAACTACTGCTTCTGGGCTTCCTTATCAGCCCCAGGGCCCATGGCCTGAGAGTAGAAGAGGAAGGAGTAGGCTTTGATAGCTGAGCCCCAGAAGGTAAATAAAATTTAGTTTTGTTATGCCAAGACTGCCAAAAAACCTGAACATGAAGAAGTTGAAGCAGAACATGCAGAGTTTGCCAACAGAGTTCTCGAACAAGCAGTTACAGAGGCAAGCTGCAGTGAAATATCAAAAGAAGGGACCCCTTGGAGACGGCTGCTGAGAAGTTGCTCCATGAACTCACAGGACCTATAGAAGAGCCGGCCTCTACTCATTGACTTAGAGCAAGCTTGTCTAACCTGTGGGCAGCAAGTTGCATGTGGCCCAGAACAGCTTTGAATGTAGCGCAACACAACTTTGTAAACTTTCTTAAAATATGAGTTTTTTTGTGATTTTTTTTTTTTAGCTCCTCAGCCATTAAGAATACTTTATGTGTGGCCCAATTCTTCATCCAGTGTGGCTCAGGGAAGCCAAAAGATTGGACACCTTTGGCCTAAAGCCTCTGTATACCTTTGGTCCATGTCTGTCTTCTGCATGTAGCCAATGAAAAGAATCTAAAGCTAGAAGGGCAGGGGACCTTTCTGATGCTCTTGTGAGGCAAAGGGATTGAGATCATTGCAGAGAAGTTGGCAACAGGAGGCTCATCATTTTTTCAGTGGCCAGGACATCTCCATTCTGGGTGGAGGAAGGCTTTAGCAAATACTAAAATGCTTATTTATCTATTGCTCTTTTTTTATGTCTATCACAATCTAGGAACCAGTACCTTGAAGCATTATCCTTGATTAATTTATAATTTTCTGCCCTTTACTGACTGCCTAGGAAAGAGGTGGTCAGAGGTACAATAGGGTGAACAATACTGTTCTTGATTATGAAAACCCATATCCATTCTGTTTATCCATGGATAATTTTAATCTTCTAAATTGATTTGTTATTTTCTATGCTTTGTTTTTATAAAAACTTATTTTTCAGTAAACATATAACATTGTCAAGAGCTACCTAATCCATGTATGTAAAATGTCATGTGAGTATAAATGTATATATAATGTATAAAAATAAAATTATTCTAATTTTTAAAAAATTACTAAAAGTCATTTAACTGTGAGCTGGATGCCTCAGACTGAAGCATTGATTCTTGTGTGTCCTTGAGCTAGTCACTACCCCTTTCTGCCCCTCTGCTCTCATACCTACAAAGTGAAAGGTCTAGATCAGTGGTTTTAGTCACCTGGCCTATTCTATCAAATCAACTTGGGATAATTGTTAAACGTACACATTTTTCCTGGACCCACTTCCAGATCAACAGAATTGGGTGCTTAGAAATTTTTAGTTCTGATAGTCCTCCAGGTGATGTAGCCAGGTTTTGAGTAGTTGTCTTCCTTGAACCCCTCTAGTTCTGATGTTTTAGGATCCTTTGCCTTCTTCCTCTCTTGCTCATTTTCCCATTGTTCTCTTTTCCCTTTTTTCCCTAGAGTGCTCCTCTCACTAGACTGTGAACCTCTGAGGAGGAGGGGCTGTATCTTACCCATCTCTTTATCCCTGTAGTCCAGCACAGTGTCTGACACATTGGTAGTGCTCAGTCAGCCGTGGGAGCAATGAAGGGAAGGAGGGAGTGAATGAGCTCTCATGGCTGTATACCACCTGTACATATCCAAGGAATGTCCTTAATTTTTCCAGCAGCCTTGGTCATAGATTTCTTCAGAACGGTAAATGGAAAGAGCACAGACTTTGGAATCTAAGAAAACTGAATTTGAATCTCAAGTCTTTGTCTTACTTGTGCAGTGATTTCTCCCGTCATGTAATCTTTTTAAACTACAGTTTCTTTGATTGTAAAATAAGGAGAATGGCACCTGTTGCTTGAGATTGTGGTTAGGATTGACTTACTGCATGAAAATATAGATGTAGAGTGCTTGACATATAGTAGGAACTCAAGTATTTCAGCTTCTTTTCTTCCTTTACATGCGCAGTGGTGAATGACAGTAAAAGGAGGGGGGGAGATTCAGAAGAATAGATCAACCCAAGCCAGGCCACAGAGGATGACAATACGGTTCGTTGTCATTTCCTGGCTTCCTGGGACACTGAGGTTCTGACTGAGGCCCAGGCATCTTGGTTGGATCCCCACTTGCTCAACCCTGGGCACATCAGAATTCAGATGTAGAATCTCCTGACTTTTAAGTGTGGCATGTTCTCTCTGTTACTGTGAACTACAGGAGGTAGAAAGATAAATAACAACAACAAAAAAATTCAAGGAACTATTGTAGGTTGGGGATCCTTATGCAGGCCTGATGTCTGGGCTTGCTGTGAGAAACTTAAGTTCATTTCAAATGGTTTGTTCTCAGGGTTAAATATCTGTGCATTGGTTTTGTTAGCATATCAACTCCTCTCTCCACACACTGTGTGTTGGAACTGCCACAGCATGCTGCTTTTCGTAAAAGTCTCTCTTTCAAACCAAGTCCAGCTGTTTCAGTCCTAGAAGGCAGCCAGATTTGTTCTCTTCTGGGCAAAATGGTAAATGCTTATCACTCCCCACAATGCCTCCAGCACCACAAAAATAACAGCTACCCTTTACTGAGTGCCTACTGTGCTTGAGTCCTTTGACATCAGTAGGAGTGGTTATTATTAGCTCATTTTATAGGGCAGTAGGTTATGATTAAGACTGTAAACTTTAAAGTTTGACCAAGGTTCAAATCCTGGCCGCACCATATTTTAGCAAATCCTCTCTGGGTTTCTGTTTCTTACCAGGAAAAAGCAGCTAGTAATGTATACCTCATCGTACTGAAATCATTAACTGAATAACACATGCATGGTATTCAGTACCACACCTAATGCATGGTAAATCCTCAATAAATGTAACTGTGGTAATGATGGCAATGCTGTGTTCTCTTCATCTATAGAAGATAGTTCACTATAGTGGATACCAGACGGATGAGGAGAGGTGACAAAAATATCAACAGTTTCTATTAATTTAAGCCAGACTCAAGAGAACCTCAGAAATAGTATTAGAAAGGGACCTGCTATGATTGCTTGGAATAAACTCAGTGAATAGCTGCAGTTTATTATTCATTCAGCAGATTTTTATTGACTGCCTACTATGTTTCAGGCCTTGTGCTAAAAGCTGGAGGTACTATGATGATTAAACAGACATGATCCCTTGCCCTCAAGGAGCTTACAGTCTTATGGAAGAACTCAGACACTGTAAAAAAACAAAAACAAAACAAAAGAAAACAATTGCACCAGTCACATAAAATTACAAACTAGGATAAATGCTACGAAAGAAAGGGACAAGCTATTATGAGAACATATAATAGGGGTCCTCACCTACTTCACATGATCAAGGATAGCTTTGCTGAGGAATTGACATCTGAGATCTGAAGGATCACCAGGAGTTATTATTAGATGAAAGGAGTGGGTAGGGTGGGGAGAAAGCTTTCTAGGCATATGGACAAATATGGCCCCTATGGTGAGAGGCAGCTTAGCACCTTCAAAGAACTGAGAAGGTCCATATGACTTGAGTACAGAGAAAAGGCTGGAGGGGGAGATTAGGGCCTTGTAGATCATGTGAAGAGTTTTTTTCTCTTTATTCTAAGCTCATAGGAATCATAGAAGGATTTGAAGCAGAGGTGGTTATATGTATGTTACACATGGGGAGGGCACTATGCTTAATTTGACATTTATAAGAGATCTTTCCAACAATGGCTTGAGAATGGATGGAGGGTGCAAAAGTGGGGGAGGGGGAACCAGTTAAGGAGGCTTTTGCAGTGGTCTCGGTAAGAAATCATGCTGGATAGAGCCAGAGAAGTAACAGTGGCGATAAGAAGGACAACATGGTTTGAGATATTTAGGAGGTAAAATGAACAGGACTTGATGATGGATTGAATGTAGCTGTGAGGAAAGGGAAAATGTGAAGCACAAGCCCCAGGTTTCTGGATGCGTGAATGGGAATGGCCCTGCTATTCACTAAGCTAAGAATTAAAAAAAGTAGAAGGTGACCAGGTTTGTATAGGAAGATCTGATCTGAATTTGAACATACTGCCCTGGAGGCACCTTTTAGACATCTAGGTATAGATATTCCATGCCCACAGCCACCAAGGGTAAGCCACAATGGCCTTAGAATGCCCCAAGCAATCTGACCCTGATCCAGCCTCTCTGGGGGTCAGCTTGTTTCGTAGCTGGCCTGAGGACTTATGGTTTGCTTCCCACCCTTGCAATTCTGTTTCTTTACCAGAATATCCTGAAAAGGGATGCCATGGGAGAATTCAGCCTAAGAAGGAATAGGAACAGTCTGGGGAGAGACTCTGCTGTTTTAGGGGAAACAATTTAAATATTGATGCATGTTGTTTGAGATGTTTTTTCCAAATCTGTGAGTGAGATATTTGTGTTTGACACATGGGCTTTTATTTATTAAAATATTTGCTATTAATATATAGCTACTATGTGGTAGACACAATGTCAAGTAAGAAAGGACCCGTGGTACTTTGGAAGTGACACCCCTGGAACACTTCTGGCTTTGCTGTTCTTATGATCGTAGAGAAATCAGGCAGCATGCTGCCTTTTCTCTGAATACTAAATCTCTAGGATACTGAGCTGCAACCTGTCCTTGAGTTCAGAGGGTTGGTTTGTCAGGGGCTTCCTCTGCAGCTGCAGAGGAAGTCTGTCTCTGGGGACCTCTCTTTTGCAGTCTCCCTAGACAGTAACTACATCGGTGCCTGTTATCCACTTTGAACAGGGCCCAGCTGGGCACTCTGAGCTGCCCCATCTTACCACTGCTATGTGTTCTGGTTTGTTGCCTGGAAGCAACTCTTTGTGTCCAGGTGAGCAGGTTAGGGTGAGAGAAGTGTCAGAGTAGGCTTTGTGTCCTTCTGTAGAACGGCAGAGGAGAGCTGGACTGGCGGGCAGGAAGGGGGGTGGTGGGCAGAGGTGTGACTCATCCAGCCCTGGCACCATGTGATAGGATCTGTGAATACCCATGTGAAATAGATACATGCTTTAAGAATATTTGCCTTGTGAAAATCTAAACTCATAAGCCACATGAATTTGGAACAGCAATTACCATCACAAAAGGGAACATGGTATCCTTTAAAAAAATCCTCTAGTGTGTCTAACATGCAATGCAGTGAGGGACGAAATATGTATGCCGATTTAGGCACTCATTGGAAGCTGGCATTCTCTATGTCAGTGGAACAAAGAACTTCTTATAACTGGAGCAGATGATGAGCCCCTGTCAGGGCAGGTGTTCCTGCAGAGGCTGGACGACCATGTGTCAGGTAGGACAGAGGGACTGCTTCCCATGGTAGACTGAGAATCACAGCTCTAAGAGTCTCTGATTCTTGGCTTTGCTTTCTGTCTTGAAAAGTAAGTCTGCCTTAGGCAAATCTGCCAAGGACAGATATGTCCTTGAAGTCAGAAGGACCTAGGCTAAATCTCAGCTCCACCTCTTCTAGCTATGTAAATTAGGCAGGTGGCTCTCTGAACCCCCTTCTTCTAGTCTATAAGATTAGGTTCATAATACCTTGCAGAGTTTTGTGTACATAAGTGTCTAATTAGTTAAGTCCGGTAGCCAACATCCCAGGATGTGAGGAGGGGAGAAGCCTGTCGGGCCTCTGATCAGCTGACAGCGCTGTGGTGGGTGCGCGTGGATGGTGTGCGCGTGGCTTGAGTTTGCATGCTCTGCACAGGGAGAACATTCATTGCTACACAGAACACAAATTCAGGGCATGTGTCAGCTCACTGGCAGCCTGGGGTAGGCTGGGACACACTGTCCTGTTTCTGCTTGAGGACTGACACCCACTCAGCCAACAGCCCACCCGGGTTAAATTTCCCCAAAGAACTCAGTCTTCGTTACAGAGAAATCCTTTCAGGTGCCGAGAGTGGCATGTTTCTTGTAATCTGACCCCTGGAAGAATTCTGACTGTGTCCCTTTCCCATGCCAACTCTTTCCTAAAGCTGATTTCATGAGGAGTTATTTTTCTAATGTGTTGGATAAAATCCTAAAGCGTGTCTCTGATGGTGTCTTTGGAGGTTCACAATGTTTTTATTTTCATGGGAGCATTAAGAAGATGTAGACTAGGCTTTTGGTGGGGCAGGCAGAGTCATTGTAAACTAGAGGCTACTTGCTGCCTGCAGAATCATTGACACCCCAGGCAAAACTCTGGCTTCATATATCACCATCTAGTGTGCCTGAATCATCCCAACTTGAAGACATTTGTCCCTGTTCAGGGTATCCATCATAGTCGTCACAGTTCCATCTGTACACGTAATAAAGCTCTGTGTTTACCAGTTATTTTATCTGCCTAGCTTCCCTGTGGGCTCTGTAGGGCAGGGTTCTTGGCCCCTTTATTCAGATTAAGAGAACATGGCTCCGCAAGGTGCAATAGTTTGTCTGAGGTCACCCAACTAATTATTGACAGAGCTGTTTTTCAAATCCTGGTCTTCTAAGGGGCACCCTGACATAATGAAAACACCATCCAGCATTTACATCCCACCGAAGGCATTCATGAACTGTGTGACCTTGTGCAAGCTAGTTTTTATAAGTGGTTATTGATATTAATAATTAAAGTAGACTTTACAAAGCACCTGGTATGGTAGTAGATACTCTACACTGTATCTCATTTTCATTCTCATACTAGACCTGTGAGAGGGGTTTTATTATTATCCATTTTACAGATAAGCATCCTGAAATTCAGAGTGCTAAAGTAGCTTTCGCTGTCTGAGCCCCAGTTTCTTTATAAAATAAGAATGTTAATATCTCCCTGGGAGGGTGATGAAGTGAGGTTGAATGAGATAATGTGTATAAACTGCCCAGCACAGAGCCTGGAATAGAGGAAGTGCTTAGTCAATACTTGTTTCTTTTCCCTAGTTCCTCTGACTTCTAATCTAGTGGTCTTTCGACTGCATCCCACTAAATACATTTGGAAGCTGAGATCATGCTTAAGTCCTCCCCATCACTCTCTCCATCACACTCACCCCTATTGCCCAGAGGCCACTTCAAGTCTCTCTGTTAGATACCGCCTGTTTAATTTTATGCCAGTTCAGGAAACGTCATCCTTCCTTGGTGTGCTGTACCACATCCCTGACATTTGCCCCAGGGCTGTGTTCCGGGCTGCTAAAGCCTACCCTGGCCTCTCTAGCCATAGGGCTTTCCCCTTTCCTGACTTTCTCTAAGGCAAATACAGTTTACTTCCCTTACTTTGAGATTTTACCTGGACTCTTTCATGTTATGTTGTATTTCATGAGAGGCCACATATGGCACCCAGGTCTTCTGACTTCTAGTGTCATGAGTGCCCTGAAGGCTACTTTCTTCGTTTATTCGGTGTTTCTATCAAGGAATACCGAAGACTGGGTAATTTATAAAGAAAAGAGGTTTACTTGGCTTATGGTTCTGCAGGTTGTATAAGAAGCATGGCGCCAGAATCTGCATGGTTTCTGGTGAGGGCCTCAGGCTGCTTCCACTCATGACAGAAGGCAAAGCGGAGCCAACATGTGCAGAGATCACATGGTGAGACAGGAAGCAAGAGAGAGGGGAGGTGCCAGGTTCTTTTTAACAAGTAGCTCTTGCAGGAACTAATAGAGTGACAGCTCACTCCCCACAGAGGGCATCAAACGATTCATTAGGAATCCACCCCCCTTTACCCAAACATTGTCCATCAGGCCTATACCTCCAATATTGGGATCAAATTTCAACATGAGGTTTAGAGGAACTCATTCATTTGGCTTTCAATAAATATTTATTTATTTAGCATTTACTCTCAGACAGACCCTGTGTTAGACAAAACAGTAAGTGCTATAATACTCAATTAGCATCGATTAAATTAATACCTAGTTTCAGTTCCTAAACTGATTGGGGGTTGGGGTGTGAGTTGTGGTAATGAAGAGGGGAAGGGCATCACCTGGCAGTGGGTAGACTTGAGAGATAACAGATTTGACTGTCAGGATGTACCTCCATAAATTTGAGGGACTATAGATGAAGGCTAGTTCTTATAACTCTAAAAGATGGCTTGGAGAAGTGAAAAGGGGAGATATTTATAAAGAATTCATTCATTCAGCAGCCTTTTAGCCAGTACCTTATCTTGGCTGGTGTTCTGCTGGTAGTGAATAAGATAGGGCTCTGTTTGAGGCCTCAGAGGCAACACCACACATCTACAACCATCTGATCTTTGACAAACCTGACAAAAACAAGCAATGGGGAAAGGATTCCCTGTTTAATAAATGATGTTGGGGAAACTGGCTAGCAATGTGCAGAAAGCGGAAACTGGACTCCTTCCTGATACCTTACACTAAAATTAAC